>JAQGBH010005490.1:0-14227 GCA_034698265.1 Sminthurinus aureus | reverse complement strand
TTTATAAAAATATCAAAACAATTTAATTAATTTTGCTGTTCAAATCTTTTTGATAGCATTTCGAAGATACTCATATGCAATGTCAATGAGATGCAAATGCAAAAGTGTCAAAAAGGAGTGTACATATAGATACATGCATACATTTGAGATTTGAGACTTGAGAACGGTTTAAATTTTGGCAGTCATACGATACACGATATCCACAACACAAACACGTGGATATGTGCATTAATACATAATACATAATAAATACAAAGCACAAAGTACACACAAATGGAAATGGTCAGAAGTAAAAACCGCCCAGAAAGACAATAAACTGCTGAGGCTGATGCTGGTGATGGTAAATAGAAACCAGGAAAGAGAGAAAGAATGAAGGAATAACAAAAGGAGAATCACAGACTCTAGACTCTAGACAAAGACACTCTTTTTTCCTTTCTTTGTGCATCTGCAAATTTACAACGTCATACATAAGCTCAAGATTCAAAACTCAAGATGATATTATTATTACAATAATCATGATTTTGTACCAACTCCGTCTAAACTCCTTTTTGACAACGACAACGTGGGTTGACCTCTGTGAGGTGACAATTAACAATTAACCACTTTGATTTTTACATAATAATACAATTCACATTCACATTCAAATTTAATTATTCATTCCCTCATTTGCTCTTCTTAAGAAATGAGAAATGAGGAACGGTATCAAATTTAAATGTACAAAAGTTTGCTGAATAAAATAAATATGTAATGAATTGGATTGGGTTGAGGTGTGATTACCGTTCAGTTTAGCTCAGTGTAGGTGTGATTACCATAGAAAAACACAAACACAACTCACAGAACAAATGCGCGTAGATAAGAGGGGAAAAAAACAAAACAACAAATCAAGGGGAAAAAACCTCACACGCGTTTCCTTTCATTTCCCCACTTTCTGCATGCATTTCCAACTTCCATGCCATAAGCCACATTCTAGACTAGAGACTCAGACTTGTCTATTTTGCACAGGATTGCGTGAGTAAATTCCATTTGAAATGGGCTAGTTTTAGAACTCACACATAAAAAATGATATGTGCTGTGATACCTTATCTAATTTTGCCATTGTAATTTGGCGAGTGATACATTTACCTTTGTCTCTACTCTCAATTCTCGATCGAAATCAAAATCAAAGCGAGTTTAATGTATTAAGTTCAATTAGATTAAATCATTGCATTTTGAGATTGTGATATCCACAGAGTCAGATGACATACTCGAATAAATCGAATTATAACGGGGCCGATCTATTCAATATTATATGAAATATGAGCGACGGATGACGTATAGCATTTTAAAGCAATAATAATAATAATAAAATCTACGGCAGAATTTAGAATCTAGGCAAGAAATATCTCATACCTTTATTTTCCACAAAAAGATGGGCAGAATCCAAGTTTGATTGAAAACAGCGAGTGTGGCACATCCGAAATGAAACATGGAATAAAAAAAATTAAAAACAAATGATTAGTTAAAATATCATTAATCATTGATCATGGATGACAAATCACAAGTCATAATATAATATCGCAAAGATTATCAATGGTGAAATAAAAATAAATGACGGAACTTTATGATAAAAAGCAGCATAAAGTATGAAAAAGTACTATTAGTTATTATGTGATTAGTGTTGGTCGTTGGTTGTTGGTGAAATCTATGTTTTTTCCACATAAAACAAAACAAAACAGCAAAACCATTCTCGATCGAAATCAAAATCAAAGCGAGTTTAATTAGATTAAATCATTTCATTTTGAGGTTGTGTATTGTGTGATACCCACACACTTTTGATTTAATTTAATTCAATGCCTTGTCAATCGTTGTCGTTGCTGTTGTATCTTTTTATACATGTTTATTTTATGATCTGCGGTCGTCTGGCACAGGTGTTGGTATTTGGTATTGGTGAATTATTGTGTGGTGCTACTGTTTATCTTTGGATCAAGATCAAGATGGATGAATGAATGAATGGACGGACAAATGGATGGACAAACCTAACTTCAAACTTTGTGAATGATTTACTACGGTTTTGTTTTTTATCGTCATTACCTTGCATTTGCCTTACATTTTTTGATTCTTGAGATAAAAATATCCTTGGTGTTCCCACTTGAAGAAATAGTTGGAATGAAATAAAATGTATTAAGTTGTACACGTAATCTAGTAGCGAAGAGAATTGACTAATAAATTCTATGTACAATATTATTTTGGATGTTGTTGTTGAACATGTTACACGTTGTAAAGTCAGGTGTCAGGTGGTTCTGGTTCAAGAATTCAAGAATCACGCGACAAGTTACGAGTTACGAGAAACAGTGGAAAAAATGAAAATGAAGCAGCATCAAAACTCTAGTCTCAAGAGTCAAATTCACATGAATCATGTATTTTTCATCATGTAGAATGTAGATAGATATGTTTGCTACTTGATTACCGTCGCGCTCATCACAATCCTCGAAAAAGTCAAAGTCAAAGTCTCAAAGTATTCTTTCCAAGTCTTGAATTTTTGAGTCGGGCTGTCACTCTAAATTTGTGAGTTCTGTGAAGTTGAAACGAAACGAAACGAAAGGATGTAATGCAATGAAACGACACGACATGATGAAATGTCTCTTCATAATTTGACCGCAGAAAGTGTCAAAATTTCCCACACACATACATGTGTCCTAGTGCATATTCATCACCTCAATTTTCAGTTCTTAATCCTCAATTCTCAATTCAATCGAGACTTGAGACTTTAGTTTTACATGATTTACACGAATAAGTGTATATTATG
This sequence comes from Sminthurinus aureus, assembly GCA_034698265.1. Taxonomy (NCBI): domain Eukaryota; kingdom Metazoa; phylum Arthropoda; class Collembola; order Symphypleona; family Katiannidae; genus Sminthurinus; species Sminthurinus aureus. The sequence continues at coordinate 11,442 of JAQGBH010005490.1, read as the reverse complement.
ATTGTATGCGTTTCACGTTAAATGTAAAATGACTGGCCATTATTATTTTTTAGTGAAGATAAGAGCTATTCTATTTACTATTTACCATCCAGTCAACATACATAAAGGCATACAGCACCAACAGAAAGGCTGAAGCCGACAATCATTTCTGGCCAAAAATCTTGAAAAAGACCTCCTGTTGTGACAAATTTCCATGTAAAATGGATCTCTTATTTTCTTGCAAAGAGATCCTCCAACGAACCATCAAAAAATGTACAGAAAACTAGAAACTAGAAACTAGTATTCATTTCTCTTCTTCCTCATTCATATCGATTCCACTGCACAATGTACAATGCACAATGCTCAATGTACAACATATGAAATACAAAATACAAACGAAACACAATAGCAAAAAAAGAGTAACAACTTACTGGAAAGAGAGTGAATGAAATGATGGAAAAAAGTGAGTACACCTACACTTTTTTTCTTAATGCAGCATGGCTATATTATCTGAACTGTGTAAAAAAATTTAACCCACGAGAGACGGAGAGAGAGAAAACATGATGTAAAAAATGTTGGAAAGAGTCTCAGAAAATAGAATCTTCTTCTTCTTGTACTTTTTCTGCTATTTCTATTTATTTTTTTCCTTTTCTCACTCCATGACAGTTGGTGTAATAACAGTAATAATTTCCACGTATTATTATTACTATTAGAAAGAAAGATGTATTTTATTAATATTTTCCTCCAAGTTCCAAAAGTTTCAAAAGTTACAAGTAGTTACTTTTAGACTTTTAGAGTTCTGGTCTATCTACCCTAAATGAACAAGTGGATCTTCCCTGTGAGAAAAGATGAAGCTCAAGTTGAAGCTGAAGCTGACAAGAAATAGCCTTAGTTTATTACATGTTTTCATGTATTCATTCTACATTCTACATTGTATGTCCATTATGATACAAAACAAGATACAGAATATAGATATTGTCTGTTCTTATGTAAGGTACTTTGCAATGGTACATTATGTTGTTATTCAAATTCCTTTTCTCCGCGTTACACGCTCTTCCTTCATTCCTCCGTCTCTCTCTATGTGTATCTTCTGTATGTTCTGTATTATTCAATGGGAAACCAAACCAACCATGGCTTATTTATGTTATGGACTGTCTATCGTCCATCTCTCTCACTTTATTACATTATGATCATGTCCATGATAATTTCTCCTGTATAAACTACATAATACAGACAGACTACAGAGATCCCACACAATATCCATTATCCATAATCCATAATGTCCAGTCCCAGAGACTCGAGACTTGAAACTTCTTTTTCTTCTTATTGCATGCCTTATCATAATAAAATATGTATGTATCCATGCATCTTCACATATTGACCTATGACCTCTCCTCTCTCCTATCTATTCCACTTTCCACTTACACCCTCCACGGTCGACAACATTCATTGAAAAGTATAGGAAAACATGTCCATTGCCGTTTGAGGTGAATTACGAATTATGAATTACTCGCATATTCCGATTTCTTATTGTACAACGAGGACAAATCATCGTATTGTAACAATATATATTGCATAGCATATAGCATAGACCACACGAAATTATATTTATCAGTAAATATAGTAGAGTACAAAGTATAGAGTGTAGTGCAGAATATGTTACATAATATGTACTTTTCTTACGAGCAATGAGTAAGAGAGAAAATGCAAAGTAATGCATGTGCAATTCAATTCAATTCAATTCAGCTCAACTCTTATTCCGTTTTATTCAGTCACTAGTCCAATGAAATAAAATGACTCTAGAATTTATGAGAATTCTCTACTTTAATCACGTGGGTGGGTCCCATAATTCTCAATAAGTGAAACAACAACAAAAACAACACGCGCAGTCCCAAGACTCAAGACACACATGGCAATTGGCAATTTGAATCAAGAATCCAGTATCAAATGGTAGGGGAAAAATACAAATACCAAATATCCAAAGGAAAACACGGATCTTAACGGGAGCAATCACGATAATAAAATAGCAATAATAATAATAATAATAACAGTCTCTTAACTCTTAACCAACTCTTCCTACAAGTCATTCCCCATTTAATTATGTCAAGAATCAAGAATCAACAAGTATTGACTGGTGGAGATAAGTTGGCCATTTTAATGGATGTGGATGTTTATTGTGTATTATGTGATGTGTTATGTTATGTTATGTACGGAGTGGGATTTTGTTGTTTTGTTTTGTATTTTGTATTGTACACGCGTGTGTAGTGTGTAGAGTGTGCTTGTATATTGTATATATTAATGTGCAAACGGTATCTGCCAAGAACCAACAAGACATAAAAAACCCACAGACTCAAAGCTCAAAGGACTTTTGAAGAGTTGAACTCGTTCATCGTCTTTGTCTTCTTCTTCTTGGTCTTTTTCGTCATCATCCTCTTCCCGATCGTCATCGTCATCATTGCCAATTTAATCCTTGATTAAATACATGTATACATGAGCAGAGAGCCATCAGCCATTCACATAAAACACGCTGAATAGCTCAGCTATACACTATTTGATGTACATTAGAGACTACTTAGTCTATAGTAAACAATGTCGTCTGTCGAATTAATGTCTAGCAATTTTTTATCGAATCAAATCCAATCCAATCCAATCCAGCGGCATTTAACAAGAACTTGGGTTGTTGAGGTTGTTTTGTATGTACACAAAGTATGAAAGTACATTGCAATAGTGAATCAACCGTACGGTACATACATACATGTGTATGAACAGAGTTAAATAGTTTATATATATAAACTGATGGATTGTGTGTACAAAATTTGATAATGGTTTACGATCAATTTATTTAACTAAAAACTAAATGTCTACTGCCATTTTCGTTTTGCTTGTACATTGTACAAAGTACATAAGTGTATACTGTATACGTAACGCACATTTAAAAGTGTAACGCTCTTTTTTTTAAATTTTTTTCTCAAATTGATTAAAGACTTTAGACATGGATACATATATTAATGTCTCATGTTTATACTCTTTGCTCTTCCCTGAATTGTGCTGTGCTGTGTTTGTGGACTCTACGCAGAAATGGAGCCAGGAGAGATAAATGCTAAATGCAAAACAGTGAAGAGAGAGGGAGAAAAAAACCTGGACTTGGCAATAGGACAAAAAGTAAAGAATTAGTAATTCTTCCTGTTTACATTCTTGAGTGTCACAGCAATCTCTTTAAACCCCTCTAAAACTCTCGCCTATTCTCTCTGATGAATTTAGGCAACTGTTAGCTGATGGGCTTAATGTGTGGGACAAGTTTGCATTGAAAATCCATCACACGCTTCCTTTTCTTCGTCTTCCTCCTCCTCCTATTTCTTCGTCTTCTCCGTATGTACAACAGTATACAACATATAGTTAAATCTTCTGGTTCTGGTTTGAATTTTACTTGACTGTTTAAAAGATCTGGATGCTTTCCCGATCTATCCATAAGGAATCAGGAACAGTTCGCCTTCTGCTTGTTCTCCTTGTTCTTCCTCATCCTCCTCCTTGTCATATGTCTTTGGGTATTAAACTGTACATTGTACATTGTAAATACTAGAATCTAGTATCTATGGACGGATTTTAGGTGGTACCGTATGACAACGACAATTCAACATTCAAATCCAAATCCAACTACCATAATACAAAAAACTAGAAGAACACTAGACACACTGACAAACGCACCTACACACAGAAACAGCACCAGAACCAGAAACAGAAAACCGTGTAAAATCTTCAAATCCCAATGCATAAAACCCATCCATATTACATTACATGTGCATACGCATATACGCACTGTACACTGTACGTTATACAAGGATGAGGAAAGAAAAGGTCAAGTGAAATGGAGAACCACTTAGAGAAAACATATAGAGATGAGTGTAAGATGTGACAAGAACAGCGATAAAGGAAGTCGTGCGTCTATACACATTACACATGCATTTCTCTCTCTCTCTCTGTGTTTCTCTGTCTGCGTCTCTCCTCTTTGCATTTCGTCCACATGGCGAACAAACTTGAAGATGAAAAGTTTTTGGAGCTCACAAGCTCAGTTTCACAGTTTCCTCGTCATCAACATCAGCATCAGTATCAGGATGCATTGCAGCGTATGTAAATATAATAGATGTACAATGTACATACTACACAGAGTACAAGAGGACAAGAAGGAGAACGATGACAAGGAGAACGACAGACTTGGCCAAGACAAGACGAGTCAGAGCCCAGAGCATCCACATAATACCAGAGAAGACTAGACTAGAGCACCACACACACACCATGTTGCATAACACACATAATACAGTGTAATATACAACATAATGTCATACTGCAGTCAACTTAAAGAGCGTCAAATCACACATGGAGATTGTCGACGTCTGTCCTCACTCATAGTACATCCTACTTTGTACTTTGTACCATTCTCTACTCTCTACTCACTGCTCACTACTCACCCCGGCTGTTTTTATGAGAACATGATTCAACCAGAGCAGAAAGACATTTACATGTTTTCATCAAGTCCATACTTTTGCATTCATTTTATACACGCATACACGCACATTCAAACCATAAACAAATTCAAATCCAAATCCAAATTTCAAATTGAAGACTAATAGCAAGACAACAGGTGCACATGGATAAAATTATGAGGAGATAAACCTCAGATTCAAATTCGGATTGAAGTATTAGCTGGTGGAAAATGTGTGTAGGCAAAGTCTCAAAGGATTTTCTGCAACTTTTTACACTGCGCATTGTACTCTTTGTATGTACACGGGCATACATACAAAATACATATTATGTGAATGAGTGTAAATGAGTAAATGGCCTGTATTTTGGTTTTTGTCGCCAGTTCTTCAATGTCCAAAACAAGAATGTTGACAAGGGAAATGACAGAAAGTTGCGACAATTCCTTTCCTTCGTCATTCGTGCTAAACAAGAATTATGAAATGATCCTTTTATTTTTCTGGATGAGTTTTTACATTTGATATTTTACACATTGTAGTTGATGTCCATGTTGGTGTTGCTGTTGTTTGCAGTATTTTGTTTGTTGGCTCGTTCTCTACGTTCTGGGTTCTGGGCTCTTGACTATTGCCTGTTTGCTCTTAAACATGGTGTGAGAGAAAAATCACATGATTAATCTTGTAGAGTGCAAGAGTCGGAAATGTTAAACGCTAATATGAGTCTCATTTCTTCTCCTTGTCTCTGTATTTTACTAGTTGTTTTTTCATGCACATTTCCAAGTACTGTATTTAAACCGCAGATATTAGTGGTATTCCCGATGGTATTTTTTGGCGATGTACAACAAAGTACAGCTGTGAATCACTATGGAAACTCAAAAATCCCTTTAAAAATCAATGTTGTACATAAGTACAACGCCATGACAAAAACCATCGGGAATACCACTATTATATCATGAATAACGTATGCAGCTTTGAGATTTGTGTTTTGAGCTTTGAGTATTGAGTACTGAGTATTTGTCAGTGTACATTTTTCCATGTGGAGAAGAGAGCAGAGCTTAGAGCTTAGAGGTTTAGTTACACATGTAGCAAGATAAATTTGCTTCATTTTCCAACCGGTCGCGTGACTTCTTGTTCATCTTGCTCTTTTATGGGCGACAGAAAGGATGCAAAAGATGATGACACTTTCGCCATGGGAAATTATAACCGTTTCCCCCCACATTCTTCATTCTACATTTTGTATTTTGTCAAGTGCCACAAGTCGGAATCGGAAAATTCTTCTTCTTCTCCGTTCTCTTCTTGGTTTGTGTGGATTATACACGTTTTTGCATGGTGTTTTAGATACTTGAACATGTATTCAGTACGCACATGTGTGTTTGTGTTTTGAGTTTTGTGCTTATACTTTATACCACTTTTTCATCGTACTTTGCTTACATTGAACATTGTACTGAACTGTAGACTGTAAGCTGTAGGAATTTTTCAAGTAGAAAAATGCACTTTGAGGAAGAAGAGAAGAATTTCATTCCAACCATCCAAACATGAGTTTTAATTTTAAAAAATCCTCTCTTTAACTCTTTAATGGTAACAGTTAAAAACACAGCGAAAGAGAAAGAGAGAGAATTATTTTTATTCTTGCTGAGGGAGATAACGTGTAAAGTTCTGGTTGTGCATTGAACCTTTCAATGTCTTCAGTATTCTGTAATATACTTTACAGAGAAGACACTGTCTTTTATTTTATTTTGTCTCACTATTTTTTTCAAGAGCATAGAGCATGGATGGATGAAAGTTGGTATTAGGAGATAATTTGATACTTTATTATGAAATAGTGAGAAGAAACCAGAAGAAGAAGAAGAAAAACGGGAGCAAAAGAAAAAGAGAGTAGGGAGACTACATAAAGAATAGATAGATAGGAAAATGGGGGTAAGAACTCCACGAAGCAGCATGAACTGCTGTGAAAAATAGAGGGAGAAGATGAGGGTGACTATTGAAATTGAATGTGAACATTGAGTATAGAGTTGAGACTTGAGACTTGAGACACATAATAGGAAAGGGAATACGACACAGTGATCAGTGATCCCTTGAAACTAGAAATCTAGAATCTAGAATGTTCTCAATGTGACTGTATGTGGCCTTTGACTAGAGACAACAAAACAACAAGAAACTGTGTACAATGTGGAGCATTGAATTAAGAATGGAGACTGGAGTGAGAGGCGAATAGGTTCCCATATGACTTTGTTTATTAAGGTGGTCCCTTGCCTTGTGGAAACTCTCTTTTTTCTCTTTTCATTCCAGTTGGTGCCTTCTTCCACTTTTCAAGTTCAAGTCTCAAGCTCAACTTGATATGTACGCTGTACACACTTGGTTGTATGTTTTTACCCTTGATTGTTCAAAGTTTTGGAGTTTGGTAAAAAAAAGTCACTTGATTTTGACTCCTCTCCCTCTCTCTCTGTCTGTCTCTTATATCATATTATGAAGACTCAAGTTGAATACCGAATACCGAATACAGGTCCAGACAGTCTGAATTCTGAATAAAAAAAAGTCCCACTTTTACACTGACTTTACAAACTACAAACTAGGCATCCATCCATCCATACACACATGTGTGCGTACATACAGACACACAATACAATCAGTGTGTACACTATACATTGTACACACAAGATACTCAAAGAATCACAAGAAAAAGTGAGTGACTACAAAGGAGGAAAATTAGCTCTGGTATCATCTCATTGTCTCATTGTCTAACTCATGTTTCTCACGAAATGATATCCTCCAGCCCGCACATTATCCATGCTTATATGGTTTCATGTCTCTACAACTCCAATCTCACTTACTGTCTCTCTCCCTCTCTTAAAATCATACACAAACTACATGTACAAATCTATCCGTCTATCTATCTATATGTAATAATAAGAGTTTATTTAATAATGAGAATGAGAATAGTCCATAACAACTGATATATTTTGTCATTAGACATTAGACTCAGTCAGATATTACACCATGCTCAATACTCCATACTCCATACAACATGTTGCAGAGGAGAAACAACACAACTAAACGACTAACGACGACATGAAGTGAATCACTCCAGTTGAAATGAAAATGAAAGAGAGAGAGAGAAACGTCTTGTGACACTCCACTTGAGACAAAACTGACTGACTTCACCCTCAACATAACCAAGTTTCATGTACAATGTACACAGTAAAGTTCAGTTAAGTACAGTACATATAGTCAAGTTGCTTTTTAATTCAACGGCTGGAAAAGCATGAGAAGGGGTTGACCGTGTTCTCACTTGTCCTCTCTCTCACTCTCTTGAAATGAGAAGGATAATGGAAAAAGCTCTTTTCCTCTTAATGTCCATGAATTAAATGGAATGAAAAATTCAAATGTAAAACAACCACCCACCCAACCCATATCCATGTTCCATTGTACTGCATTGAATTCAATTGCATTGTACTTGATTGTGATGAAGGAACAGGAAAAGGTAGAGCATGAAGTACGGGTAAAGTGTCCACTTTTATTTTATTTTACTATGAATTTAAATATGAATGTTCAAGAGCCCCTCATCATTTTCCTTCACCATTCACCACTTTTCAAATTCATATTCATTACAAAAAGTACACAGCATATCACACCAACACCACACACACACATCCACTATCCAAACTCCAAAATCCAAAATACTGTGTACACTGTATAAAGCTGCTACTGGATAAAAATACGCATCGACTGTGAAGTGATATCCTGAGGAATAGGTAGATATTTTATGAATATTCTATATTCTACATTCTATCTTCCATCCTCTCAAAGGGTTCTTTCTTTCTCCATCTATATTTCTCTTAAGAATCCCGTCATAATGTTTTTTTTCATTCCGTTTCATTTTTCCTTCCTTGAAATTTTTAATGACACGCATTAGGCCATGTTCATGTTTGGTGTAATGTGTAATAAAAACGCACACTAGATACGAGATACTAGATATTTCATATTATATTTTATATTTATAGTATGTAGTATAAAAACATAGTGATACAATTTGTACTGTGGATTTGAGCCGCTCTATATTAGTGTATTGGTACAAGGATTGCGTGTACAATGCACAATGTATACTGTTGTCTCTGTTCTGTTCTGTGCATGCCCTCGGCTCTTGAATGTTAGATCTTAGTTGTTATATGTGTTAGAGCTTGTTCTTACTGCTCTGGTTTTCAGTTCAGTTCTTTCCAGCCATAACGGTAAAATGTCAAAACTCTGAACTATTTTCTTCCACTTTTTTATTATCATTTCTATATATTTCTTTTAAATTAAAATATGAAGGGTTCAATTTTTAATTTTGATGCACATTACACTACATTATTGCCGTAGCCGTAGTCGTAACCCGGTGGACAAAAAAATACAAAGTTTTTCTCAATCCACAATCTACTCTGTTCTATCTTGTGTACGGGAAAGTTTATTTTTTACAAAGTTTAAAAGGGCCTAGAGATAAGCATGTAGAATGTAGAATGTACAGTGTACGTTGTGCATGTTACAGATTATTATTATCATTATTAGGTTATATTAGAGAGCGCAGAACTCTTGTGTTTGTTTGTTGTTCGGTTGGTTTATCTGTAGTTTTAGAAAATAGAGAAACATTATATCATGTATATTGTATATTATTATGGTTATCACATGGTCTCTTTCTTTCTTATCTCCGAAGAAGTACATAATCTTCAATCTAGAATCTAGAACCCACAGCCGCTATCTTTTCTTAAGACGAATATGAATCTTACAAGTAGAATTCAATGAATTCAAAGTTCCAAGATGTGTGAATATGTGTCTCAAGACTCAAGTCTCAAATCTCAAGATCTGGATTGAAGATATTTAAAACTGTATGTTTAATGTGTAGTGTGCAGGAGAAAAAATACAGGGAAAGGAATTTTTTTTTCAAAGATGAAAGGGAGAAAGAAGAAGCATTTAGTAGTTAGTATTGTGTAATGTGTGATGTAATATGAATGAGAAAGATGATGAGAAAAAGAATGAGACCGAGAATTGCATTTCATTTGGGAAGTGCAATTGGATGCAGAAGTATAATATGTATTTAAATCCATGTGCAATGCATGTAGATTGTAATGTGTACAAGATGCAGTGAGGATTTCATCACTTGCATCCGGTTCTTTATTTATCATTAGGTTGTCCTCCTCAAATCTCAAATTATACATGTGAACATGTTGAACAAGCAATGTCTTTGTGTCCTTCTGTGGGTCCAAAATCCAAGAGAGAGAGAGAAAAAAAGAGAAAGAAAAGGAGAAAGAGAAATCTGATCCGAAAATTTGTAGATATCTGTAGAACCGCTTATTACGCGGCATGTATTGCGTAGTGTGTACTACTACAACTACACACACTACACACTGCACATTCATTCATTCTCTCATTCATTAGGATTACTTGATTACAACTTGGAACTTGTTGCTGAATATAAAATGGTACGGTTGTATATTGTATAATACGAGAGAAAGAAAGAGATAGGAACATAAAGCGAGCATCAAAAAAATGTAATGAAATATTCATTTCCGCTCTGTCATCATTTTCTATTTATTCCTTAGACCATCTAAACTCTAAACTCCAAACTCTAAACTCTAAACGGAGCTGAGAAAATAAAGGCGCACACAAAATGGCTGAGGATATCCCAATCCAACTCCCAATGCAGATTGTAAAAATGTCTCTTCCGTCTTAACCTTGAACAAATGAGCTCTGTGCTCCCTTTATTTATACACAATATTTACCTGTGTGTAGAAATTTGGAATAAATGCATGTGTATTGTGTATTCATATAGATAGAAATAGAAATGTCCGAGTGGGATCATTTCCGCACAAACAAGAAAAAATTTACAAGGCATCCTGTGCTAGTTATATTATATTATATTATATGACCCAGGTGTGGGAGACAAATACATATAACATGACACAACACAACACAAGACATACCATTTTTACACAGGATCTCTGTTCTCCATGTATGAAGATTTCTTGAAAAGTTCTATGTATTTAGTTGTCTGTGATTTCGTTCATGTCCGTCAATTCAAGTTGAACCTGTGTTATGTGTTTGTGTATTATTATTATTATTGCTTTTGCAGCACATGCATGAATGTCTACACAACACAAGACACACACAACAGAGTTCACGCCCAGGCCAAACATAAACATAACAAAATACTCGACCCAACTGACAATTGACAACCCACCGTTTCTTGGTCTTCCTTTCCTATTGCAAATAATAAGATTCTCTCTTATATTCCACTATTCTTTACCTTTTTGTGTCCTCTGTGCTCTGTGTGTTTAGTATAGAGTATGGAGTATTTAGGTGGGTTTCAATTCTCCTCAACTTTGCATTATACTTTTATCCTCCCTACCACTCTTCTTCCTTTTTTCTCTTGTGGATCATCGTCGTCATCTCTGAATGAATTAAATACCTAGAGTCTAGAGTAAGCAAATAGAAAAAGGGAAGATGTCTGATTTCCCAAATTCAGCTCTTACTCTTATTTCCATTTCCTCTCTCGTGCTCCTTCTTCCTCTTCTTTATTAGGAGACTTGACTTGGGTTTGGATTTGGATTTCAATTCGAATTTGGATTGGATTTTTTCTCCCCATTTGTTCTCCAGAATCATAATAATAGGAAAGAAGAACCTTTTACCTAAAAATGTTGGTAAAAATTGAGCCCATTTGAGATTTGAGCAAACTCTAAGGGAATCATTTACCTATATTTACTTAAGCCACAGCCAACTCAACTGAACTGAACGCATCCTCAATCCTCATCCTTCCAGCTCTGTAGTATTAAACACACAGTTTTTTGGACAGCAAGGCCCTTTTTGAAAAACATGCATGTATAATATATAATGTATAGGAGTAATTTAGTGAGCTTCCAGCATCCATCTGTATTTTTTTGTACTATTATTAACTCCCCACTATTATTATTTACTAGCACAATATTAAAAAATAGAGTATTTGATGTTATGAGAGTGGTTT
>JAQGBH010005489.1:0-14231 GCA_034698265.1 Sminthurinus aureus | reverse complement strand
TTAGTTCCAGAATCGCCGCTTGGTGTGAATTATAAAGTTCCTTAAGCTCATTTTTCACAGATAATCTCACATATTATGTCTATTATGTGTGTATATATGTCCATTACGTTTGTTACATCGCCAACTGTTGAAAACGTATGTAGAGGGGTAAAAAAAGGTAAAAACAGCCAGTGGGGATGTTATCATCTTGCAGTAGTGAGAGAGAAGCGAGGGAAATGAAATCGAATTTTTCCTGTCAGACTTAGTTGAGTATTTTCTACTCCCCCGGTGAGGTGGTATCAATGCATGTGGAAGTAACGCATAATCATCATCAGAACGCATCCACTCATTTACTTGTATTCTCTTGTCTATGAAGTACTCACAAAAATTACGAGTATCCAGAGAAAAAATTGTTGGGGTTGTAATCAAACATACATGTTGTGTGTGTTGTGGGCCAACGATAAATTGAAACTTGAAAGGAAGAATATTATTGTTTCAATATGCGTTGGGTGTCAACCAACGTTTTTACAATGAGAATTCCGAATGTGCTTACATACATTTTGTAATATCGAGTATCATCTTGATTCAGTGTGAACTATTGACAGGAATATTTTCTAAACTTGTTAAGTTTATTCAAAAGTTATGTGTACTTGTACAAGGAAGTATAATAATAATAATTAATAATCATAAAATAGTTCAACAAATTTTGTTGACTGTTATGATTATGTTTCCAATGTCAGCATCTAACAATTAAGATAGTGTTTCACAATTAAGTGTTTACAGTTTATAGTTTATTCTAACTATATCAAGTATGAAGAAGAAAATCTAAACCTAGAGCTTCAGACGACTTGACGGTGGGTCGGTGGTTGTACCGAGAAACATGAGTGCATTGGAATGTGATTTCTTCATGAATTCCATTTTTTTGTATCGCATATCATGAATAGTGAATAGCGATGATGAAATTTTATGGACTGAAAAACATGTGTGTACAAATGTGGTGTAAATGTTTCTCATTGCAATATCATTTAGATTGTGAATTTTCGTTGCCAACGACCAACAACGTTCTCGGTGGTGTGTAGTTTGTAAAAAGAGGAAATATTTACACAATGTAGTCCTGAAAAAGCCATTTGTATGTTTTTGCTGGAGTTTTCACTACAACAGTTTTGGCAATAGTGATTTTGTTTTAATCATAAAAGTGTTTTTAAAAAGCTGTAATACTACCGTTGTTGATGACATGGTGTAGTTAGTAGTTATTTGTTAGTTGAAGCAAGTTAAATGTTTAGTCACTGTTCTATGGTTCCTATACACAGCAGCATCAAGTATTCAAGTATTAAATAAAAATGGTGTTCAATAAATTCTGGCAAAGTGTTGGATTTTTCAATAGGAAGAATGGCATTTTCGGTCAGTCAAAGTTACCATTGACTGGAATTAATGAAAATGTCCAAAGTCATATTCAAAGTAATCGGGAGATGCATCTAAACTATGGTGAGTTTCGAAATTTAAAATTGAATATTATTTGTACTGGTATAGTTGTTGGTATTCTGTTGCTATTTTCTGTCAGGTACTGATGGTTCTTACAAAGACAAAGATAAAGTATTCCATTGACTTGGTATGAAAATACAAAGTCAAGTTTTCAGTTCATGTTACGCATTTACCATTTACTTACATTCGGAGATGCAAACATGTGTGTGTAAAAATAGACAATGTATCCAGAATTCAGAAGAGAGACGACGCGAGATGCAACTTTTTACACGTAATAGAATATAGACTGTAGAATGTAGAATGTGGCAAATCTTCAGCAAAATTCTTTTTAGTCAGTAACTCTTAGCATTAGTGAATTTTGCTGCGTCGCTATCTTTTTCTCTCTTCATGAGATTGACATCATTGTAAAACGGATAGTTTTCATTTTGAGTATTTGTGGTTTCCCAGAAGTGTAACCTCGTTCAATAATAATAACATTATTTATATTATAATACAATAATAACAAGAGTACTGTTAAATATTCAACGTTAAATTTGTGTTTAAACTGAATGAAAGTGTAAGTGAATCATTATTCAAGGTTTTTGAATATTTATACATGTATAATATGTCTTTGATCCAGGCTAAGTCGTATTAGACAAAAAAAAACCCTTAATTTAATTGTAGTGTTGACTCATTAATCGTTTTTTAAATTCTTTATCAATTAAATGGATCTTGAATATTTTGATACTTGATAGAATATGTAAACATTCACATGTGAAACTTTTTACATACTATCTACACTGTCTACAGTATACTGAATACTGAAACAATGTTTGTCTTACAATGAGTGAATAATTACAAGATTGCCACTGTAATTTCATTGTTAGTTAAGACAACACTTGATGTGATGATTGTTGAATAATGATATTGTGGAGGACTGAGGGTGTGCGTAAAAGTATGTTTCTACATATCACTCTATCTTGTGTGTTTTTGTTGTTGTCTTGCTAAAATACATGGTAGTTATTATCATGTATATTAGTTGACCGTGTCCTCGAGACAGTTTAATGAATGATCATAATTCCATTTCTGGATTTAAAATTATAATCAATGAAGTGAAATTATGGGGCCCAGTACCCTGTACTCTTCCTATTAAATACTTCTTGTGTATTGTATATATAGTTCAGCTTGGCGCATAGCGTATGCTTAATATTAAATAATAATGGTCCACTGCATCCATTAGTGTTAAACAATTGAATATAAAACTGTGTGTGAACGTCAGAGAGGGAAAGAACGAGGAGCAGGAGGAATTTGTTCCATGAAAAATAACTCCAGACATGAGAATTAAATACCAAGTCATTTAGGCTTTACTGATGGACCATATAAATGATTATTATTATTATTAGTAGTAGTATTATTAGTTTTTGTCGTATTACAGCGATTGAAGCTGAATTTTTTTAGCATCATAGAATGATGATCGTATATGTACAATCATCAAAGTGGCTCTTTCAGTTCCGTGTTTTATTTAGTATTCGGTATTCGTCATTTATTATTATTGTTATTTACCATCGTAAAAATTTGCGTAATAGACACTAATATCACGTCAATGGTAAACTGGCAAACTCTATTGTTATCGGTTATAGACTATTTTATTGGATTATTTTCATGCAATTGTACAATTGAATAAGGGTAATAAAACAGAAAATAGTGAATTTTACATTTTGGGACTGTAATTTAAATAAATTGAAGAGGAAATTTGCATAAAATCTAAAATCCAAACTTTCATTTTATAATACGTAATATTTCATGGTTTATGGATAATGGGGAAAATGATTCATATAATATAATTCATAATGAGATTAATTAATTCTAAAGATGAAAAATGAAAGCAATATTCTATTTAAAATGACTCGATAGAGAACTATCAGCTATCAGTTTCAACTATAGTAGTCTATACAGTGAGACCGTGTACTGTGTACCGTGTAAAATTTGTAGTCCTTCAAAAATAGTTTTAACTTTGTTAAAAATGTAGATGTTACACCATCAGTTTCATTTTCAATGCCTCCTCTTGTATGTAAATTGTAAATGTTTTAAATGTACAATATTATGCTTCTGTTCTTTAAGCAAAGCACAAAGAACATGGCACCTAAAGCAAATTGTTTTAAATATGAAGCATACACGCACTCACGTACGTAACAAGTACAATGTACAACGTAGATAATAATATATAGGTGCATGCAGAAAATGTGTAAAAATTATTGCAAACACATCAAGTCTTGAACCTTGCTCAAATGTGTTAATTTTTAAATATGTCAGTGATGTTTGTGTACCATCGTAGACCATAGTACCATGGGTTTACAGTTTACACTTTTTCATGGGTACTGTCACTGTTTATGATTTTTGCGGCGCGTAAATAACCTCATACTTCGGAAATAGTTGGCAGTTTTTGTTTTTTGTGTACAAAAGTTGTTACTCATTACTGTTGTATATTCCATACTCCTATAAAATATATTTTATGTTTCAATAGACAATGTTCATCCACTTGTACCTTCCTTAATGCTATAAAATCATGGCAAATATTTTACAAATTTACTGAAGGCGCAACCACATGAGCAATCAAAAAACATTCAATATTTTGTATACGATATGTAACACATGTAAAGCATGTGTGTTTTCTTTGTACATGTAAAATTTAAAGTTTACTTTTTACTATTTACTACAGAGAAACTTGAATGTGCTCATATGAATTAAAATTTTACTCTAGTATCTAGTAAGAAGTAAGAATCTAGAATCTTAGTGTAAGATTTAAGTGTCATGTAGGTACTTTTATTATGATATATGTAAGTTCTAAGTTCCATAGCGTAAATAATGTACGAGTTTATTTGTTTGAATAAAAAGTTCAGTAATTTCAAAAGGAAAGTCAGCACAGACTACAGAGTACAGTAAGAAAGGGTGAAAACACAAGTGTTAGGTGTTATATTTAAATGTGGTACATGGTTACATGGTACACAGTACAAATGTATTGCATTGGTATACATACTTAATTGTTGTGTATTTATTTGCCCATCTCCTTTATTTTCGGTGTGAAATCGCATCCCATTTTCAGTCTTGGCGTGGTTCATGATATGAGAGTATTTATCTATCATACTTGAGTAAGGAGGGGACAAGGAGAAAAAAGTTTTTTTAGTACATGTATTTTGAGGAAGAGACTAAGTCCAAAATACAGAATACAGAATATCTATGTATAAACGTGTGTGTGAGAGTATAAGGGAATGAAGTACAAAATGAGAAAAAAAATAAAGTGTGAAAGAAACACTCAAGTCAAGTGTCAGGTTGTGGGTCATGACGGTAGATTGTATGTATTGCATTGTATTGTGTGCATGTATGTATGAATTGGTTAGGACGAGAATGCATGGAGACAAGCTTGTCTCAGTTATCTTAGAGAGAGATAACGCATTAAGTACTTAACATTTACATGTTATCTTTTGAGGAGGTTTCCGATGAGTACGTAATGTGGTCTACATGTCATAGTCGTAGTTGTAGTCGTAGTAATCGTTATAGGACAATACCATTTTACTATAAAGATATAAAATGTGGAGTGTGCATAATGCACATAATACAACACAATACTTATACAATATATTTCGCCCTTCTTTCTTTTATGAACTCAATCAGGCACATTGTTGGTTGGTTGTTGTTTGGGTTTCCTATAGCAGCTCATCCACGTTTTTTCTCCCCTCTTATTACAATTAATATACATTAAGAAATGAGAATATGGGAAGATGCTCTCAAGATATATATCTATAATCTATGTATATTATATATTATACATATTCATGCGTACTTAAGTTTATATAGAATGTACAATGTACTGTGTGTATGTGAATGAAGAAGAGCAAATTTCCTGATTCATTCAGGTTGTTATTTTATATTATGACTGCTATGGTCTATGGTGTTTGCTGTTTGCTATTGACATGTGTAATCGTAGAGCGTAGAATATGTAGGGTAAACTGACGGAGACGGAGATGCTGCTATTTCATGTTGTGGGCGGGTATTTTGGCCAAAAGGATTTAATTTGTTTATCATATGAGGTTGTCGGTCGTAGAGTGGAGAGTGGAGAGTGGATATAATGTGTGTGTTGTGTGTATAAAAAAGACAAAGATTACTGTGGAGCAAGAAATCACAGAGAGATGCATACATTTGTACTTCTACATTGTCATAAGTCATACATTAACATTGTACTATATAGATATGGAATAAAAAAAAATCAGAGAAGGCACTGGTTTTTTTACTTATCATTTGTCTCCCTGCAGTGTAGACAGTATGACGAGGCTGGTTTTTCAAAAAAAATGTATAACGCGATGTGACATTGTACATTGTACATTAAATAGCTTTTGGGTTTATCGTCGATTTTGTTTTCTGGTCATACACATCCTCAACCTCTCATCTCTCATTTCTCATCGTCAGTTATATGCTAAATGTTTACCCACTACAACTTTCCATCAATTTGTAAACATGCGTTTTCACATATATTTTTTGCCTTTTTCAACACTTGTATGACTAACTAACTAACTGCCTGCACACGTGAAGCCTTGTGTGTTGTGTTAGAAATGTTTTCATATTTAGAAAATCTGACAATATGTATAATATGAATCTATTGATGTTTATGATGTATATATATATTTCGACTTCATGACATTCACTCACATTCAGTGTGCAGTTGTCACCTGATTGTGTTTCAAAAATAAGTGCTATTGAATAGAGTCTGTATTCCGTCTTTCATCGTTTTGTCCCGAAATATCGCTTGCCAAAAGAGAGAGAGAGAGAGAGAGAGGAAAAAACACATGAGAGTGGCAGGGACAGATGGCAAATAATTTGCATACCTGAAATTCTGAGCGTCACATTTATATTGTGTCTCTGTGCTTTGCATGTAATCAGCTAAACTTTTTGATTTGTTGACAACAACATTCAGCTGAATTAAACTGGTTTTAAATCTCCTAGTTTTAAGAATGTAATGTAACTGTAACTGGCTTCTGGACGGCATTTTTTAAAAGGTTGTATGAAATCTCTGTTCAATTACAAGTTACACATTGCACATTACACATTACAAGTACTTCCAAATTCCAAATTTCTGTACTTTTCATATTAGAATAGATAATTAATAATTAAACTGGTTCAACATCAAGCATAAAGCATAAAGTATAAAATGTAATGCATAAAGCATAAAGTTCCTATAAACATTTAGATGGTGTTGAGTGATATGTACAAATGTTTTTTTTGCTTCATTTCTTGGTAGTATGTAGTATTCAGTAGGCCTAAGTATGCAAAATAGATTACATGAAAAATGGTACATAACCCAGTCCTACTTACGTTGTTAGTCCCGGTTGATTAGTAGTTAGTAGGAAAGGCGGCGAAGGTCTTCTCTAAAAAAAAGTGTTCTAAATAGCAAATAACAAAAACGTCAACCAAAGCATCTATTTTTAAAGTAGTTGAAATTAATATTATAGATATGCATAACATTTTTTCGGAGTCAAATGCTCATGTGGCAAAAAGCAAAACCGAGTGACTGACTACTGACTGCGATGCGCTTCAAAGCTATACAATGTACAACGGTTATAATAATCCGACAGCTTCAAAGTAGAAAAATATTGCAAAAAAAGCAACTCGTGGGCGAAGTGTGAACGAAAACGAACAGGGTTATTTTGACGACTATTGAAATTTTTTTGTCTGGAGTATGTTCAATGCATAATTTTCACAACTTTGCATGAATACTTTTGTACACAACCATAAAATTTAAAAGTCTAAAACCAGAAACGTGCCTTAGCTTTTAAGTTTTAACTATAACACATATTATTTTATATTTTTATATGAATTGAAAAATTGATTTTTGTAAATTTTTTTTTCTGAATTAGGTACACCTGAGATGGCGGGTGGAAATCATCCTCCTGTAAGCAAACCACGCGTAAGTCTATCATTTTTTCTATACCATTATATCGTATTGGCCCGTTCATATGTGGAAAGCATCAAAAATATTATATACTATACTCTATATAATTGGAGATGAATGTTCTCTATGGATCTGATTCGTAAATTTTCGTACTTATATATTTTGCAATGTCATTTTGGTATGTGACTGCGTGAAATTTTTAATTTTATTCTCCTGTTGCAAAATTTGCAAAAACTATAAAAAATGTCAGTGAAGTCGTAAAACATCCTGTATCGATGAATATGTACATAGAAAATAGAAATGAGTAAGACTTGTTTGTCCGTGTGAATAACATGACACAGGATTCCATCTAATTTTAAATAGCCGTGAATTTTTTTGCCGTAAATTACATGGGTATGTAATATGTAAGCAGAGTCAATTACATACATATTATTATAATATTATAAATTTGAAGTATATGATACGCGAGTCAAAAATCTCACAACGTGAGCCTAAAATGAAAAACACTCAAAACGATGGAATAATATTTAAGAGCAAGAAAGAAATTTATGCATTGTGTATGATGTATTATGTAGTATGCATCTACTATCTATCTATACACCTTACACCAATACAAAGTTTCATATTTCACATTTCTGTATGTGTACAGTATACACGTATTCAGGAATTCAGGTATTATTATCTTTGAAGAGAGTATCTGTTACAGTTTTTTAAAGTTTCACACAGAATTACGATGCCGTTGAAAGGGAAGAAGATAAAATTACAAGATGCTAATAATAGTTAGATCCCGAATTAGCTTGAGCTGTGGAAAAAATGTACATTATTAAGTCCCATTCATTTGATTGCTATTACAGATTATTGTATGAAATGTGTAGACAATAGTTGCGTGTCGTTTCCATCTAATAAAAAGGAATAACAACTTTAATTATCTGTGTATTTGGTGTATACTATAATATAAAAGGACAACATCAGACATAAATGATGATTTTATTAGGTGAGCTATTTGAAAAGTAAATATGACTAATAGATGAAAATGAAGGTGAGCAGTATGAGCTATGAGCAGTAAGGTGTAAGCAAGTTAATGTTTGCGTGAATCGACAAGTCAAACTGAATTTTGATGAACTTTTCTATAATATGTATGACCTTTACTTTTTATAGTAGAGTCATGATGCACTAACAATTAGATAGATGTAGGATGTAGGTAGAGGAAGAAATGGCTGTTTTAAATTTCAAATGGTGTGTGAAATTATTAAATGATGTTTGTCAAATGATTATTCAATATTAGTAATAAATGGGTAAACTTGAAACTTGAAGCGCTCTTCTTCAAAGTCTCTAATTCAGTATGAATTATGAATACACGTAGTGCATATATATATCTATATTGTACATAGCTCCATTAGTTAGTGATCTAGTTCACTAAAAATGCAAGGGCGCTTAACTTGCTCACTTACTCGCGTCTTTTGTTTAGTTATGGTATGATTCATCTTATAATTACTGAATTACTAATGTATTATGGACTATGTGAAGTATGGTATTTAAAAGTGGTCATTTTGTGATTGATTACCCCTGAAAAAAAATCATAAAGGTTGTACACTGTACACGGAATCATTTTCTTGAACAAAACTTTAAAGCTATCTTATGTCTTACGTCTTACTAATTGTAACTGTTGGTGTACTTATATATTTTTTTATTTACTTTTTGCAGGACAAATCAGTAAGTAGGCGTGTTGTAGCCCTGTATCCATTCAAAGCCATCGAAACGGGTGATCTCTCTTTGGAAAAGGTCAGTTCTCTCATTTATTCCTTCTTTATGCTTTAATTTGTTTACTCGAATAACGACTGCAATTTTTACACTGTTTACCACAGACATTTTACGTTGAGCTTTCTATAATCTTTATGGTATCATGTATAATATATAATATCATTTGACCAGTACACAGTACACCATGTGATATGTGTAATATGTAGCTGTGGTTTATGCAATTTGTGTGTAGTGTGTAGAATGTACTACAAAATAAAATATTGCGTGAAAAATGTACTCACGTGATATGGGTGATTTGGGAAAAATACCTAATAATCTTTGAATGCTTTGTGGATAAGCATTGGACGGACTTGATGAGAATAAAACCTGACATAGAGTTATTAACCAACTTGCCAAAAACATACATACACAATAGATACAAAATACAAATGGTACTGATTTTTTATTGCTATTCTACATTAATTTTGAGCCTGGAAATGACCATGTAATTGACAATACACGTGTAACTTGTATATTATATACTTCGACATAAATGGGTATAATAATTTGGAACTTTTAAAGGTTATCATAATTATTTGTCATTTTGGACTTTAATTTTTTTTTTACATAGCTTTAATCATTTTATTTGATGAAATACAACTTAATGCTATTCCTCTACATTCTACACTCTACTCCTGTTGATATTTAAGAATTCTTCCTTCATTTTAGCCTTTAGTTAAAAAATTTGGAAACTATTTGCCCAGTTTCCAGTAACAGTGTTCCTTAATCGTGTAAAAATCTATTACTATGGTCCTTATTCCTTATACTATTTTATTTCACTTATTGAAACATCTAACTAAAATATTTAAAAGTATTTTGGGATTAACGTTTAGCTTGTGTATAATGTTTACGTCGTCGATTGACTACATTGATGTTGTTCAATATAGAAGAGAGAGTATTGTGATTGTTGTATGCGCAAAATTTCTTCATCCTACATACATGAACAGAAGGCAGAAAAAAACGATAGTATCATACATCAATATATCTCTATGTTTTCAGAGAGATGTTGTCTATAGTTTTTTATCAGTGTAGGCATCATATTTTAATTTCATAATAATATGAAGTTAAAAATGAAATTAATCAATGTAACAATACATCTTTTGCATATGATTCATAAAACTACCACCCTTGATGAATTTTTGTTACCTTATAAAGGCGCATTGGTATTTTTTCCCCTCTTTAGCTTTTCAGTAGCTGAAAGTATTAGTAGTATGTAGTATTATGTATTAGTTACCAAACAAAAAACTTGCAACTTTGTTGCGGATTTCACATGTGTAATGTGTAATGTACACTTGGGTACTATTTACATCATTATTCGATTTTAGACTTTAGACTTTAGACTGTAAAAGACATCTCTATTCTTGATTGAATTAAGTATCTTCTTTTTATTACCATTTTTATCAAGTTGAGTATGGTGTATGATGTATGAAGAGCTGTTTACATTATTATTATAGAGGTATGAAAAGTAGTCATATTCATGAATGACTTCCTTTTGTTTGTTCTTTTGAGTGTTATAATATGAATACATACGAAAGGATTAATATATTATGCATGTGCATATGAATGGTAAAGAACTCGTAGACGATAGATGATGTATAGTAGCATTGAGGTACTTTAACGACATTAATGTGTCAAAATAAATGAGTTTCAATACGTTTTTCATTTTTCAATGGTACACAATGTACATATCTTGGATCCTAGTACAAAGTAGGGAAGCGTCTTTTTCAATTGTGCTTTTCAATGTCCAAAAAAGTGTAAATGAATGTTTTGTTAGTTAATTACTACTGAAGGAACGCTTTTAACTTCCTTGTTTCTTCATTATATGTTGTATTTGTACAGTAACACAATGTATCATAATTCTTCATTCTCCAGTTTCAAAGTACTAGTGCCGTACCAGGGACTTTTTGTATAGGAATGTTTCGATCTTCGAGTCTCGTCGTCTCGAGTTTATTGGATACAGAATAACAGATGAACGGAAACGACGTTTTTCATGCACTTTTTTGTCATCGGTAGTACTGGTACTCTACGAGTGTCATTGGAAATTGGAAGCATTTTCATTTGCCATGATGTTACGTTGTAAATTGTAAATAAAAGTAGCTGAGAAACTTTTGGGAATTTCGCACTATGTGGTGTGGTTTACGATTAGCTTGATTGAGCATAAAGAATGAGGTGGATAGTTTGGATTCAAGATTCAAGTGAGTCATTATCAACGTATGTACGTAGTACGTACCATGCAGGTAATTTATGAACTTTTTCATGACATTAATGTCGCCCTGGACAGAATAGGATGTCTAATGTCTAGCATTACAGTATTATACTTAATACTTATAATATGCTTTGAATACTGTGTGAATAGTGATTACCATCTCGAATTACACTTAAATAAATACAAACTCGTAATTGGAGGACTATTTGTAATAGTGTAGGTTATTTTGTATTATAATAATAATCAAATATCGCACTTCCAGCAGTTTTCCCACATTTGATGCAGTTTTGTACTGTCTATCTATGTGTCTAGCCGTATTACAAATGATAATCATTGAAGAAGAATGTATTGAAATAATCTTGTAATGATTTTTATTAGATGCTTCTTTCAACTGTCAATAAATGCAAAGTGTTAGACGTTGAAAAACATGATTAAGCGTTTGTGCTTTTATTTATAATGTCGAAAGTCGAAAGTCGTAAGCATTTGTCATTTGAAGCAGGATGAAATGTGAAATGTGAAATGGGAAGTATGTAAAAAACATAAAGTAATTTGGTCTCCAATCTTGTAATTGAATATTCCTTATTTTATTTTTCAAAATAAATTTCTTTACATGTAATTTATGGTTCTAGACTCTAGACTGTAGACCAAGCATGAAAAAAAGTCAAGTGTTTACTGTACAAATTCTTTTCAACAAGTACAAACTACAGCTATTACATATTATACATTACCAAGTAATTTGATATTTGATATTTTTCTTAACTGAGCCTAATGATAGTTAGTAGATGAGCTCTTTGAAAAACAAATGATTTTCTCACGAAGTCCTCTCATTGAAAATATTGAAATGAATGCGAATGACTCAAGACTCAAGTATTCTGATCGTAGTCTTTTGACTTGAGTTTCAAGAATACTAATGTGAGGAATTCCTTGTCTGGTTGACAATGTACATTCTACATTGTACATTGACTATTAACTTGAATTGAATTGATGTAATCTGTCTCTTATGGTACTTGTACCTTGTGCATTATGCTAGAAGCTAGCACTGTAGCTACATACTACAACGTAAATAATAAACATAATCAATAGAATTTTGATTTGCCTCATCATTATTAATTGTTAATGCATTTTAACTTTCCCTTGTTTACTGGTAAATATTTGGTTGGTAAAGCAATGTCTAAACTCTAAACTCTAAAGTCAATGTGTGTATGATTGGATATTGGATAGGAATTGCGAATTGAAATATTTATCGATTCCTATTGTGTTTAATAATACAGATGTGATGTACTTGATAGTTTTTTTAATTATTGGTGTTTACTATTGTTGTATTATTGGATTTATACAATGCTGAAATACAATATCTGTCATAATGATAGAATATAGAATGTATGCCGATGCAAAAAAAATTCAATGTTAATGTATCTTCATATTATGTCTACAAGTTACAAGTACACTGTACATGAATTGAGATTGTTCGTTTGAAACGTACATGTGTGTGTGTGGAATGTGAATAGCCCATTGCCCATTCATGTAAGTTTTATTGTTGCGTCATGTATACTGTATACGTGTGTTGATTTTGAGTATCGTAAATCATAATTGGAATGAGTGTCTTCACTACACTAGGGACTAGGGAGAAATGTCAAAGATACTTAACTTATATGGATTTAAATATTAGTAATTGGTAATTTATGATTGGAGCGTCACACATTCTGCCGATCTATTCACTATTGTAACAATGTGTTAAAATTTTGTTTGCAGAGCAAAATGCATAAATTACTGAGTATTCCTTGTCAAAAATACACGTATAATGTATAATAACGTCAAAGTGATAAACCAGACAACGGATGAAAGGTGATGCATTTAATTTTTAATAGCATTAGGCTTTAGACTTGTGTGAAAAGAATCTCATGAATCCCATGTTTATTTTTCCAAAATGCAAAATACATAAAAGATACATGCTTGAAACCAATGAAAATTAAGTTGTAAACAACTTGTAGATAATACTAAATGTGTATATAATAAAATATAATGAATTTGAGCAGAAAATAGCTCTCAACTTGGTTTGCAAGTAATTTTAAACGCTTGTCTTTTCCGGTAAAAGGTAAAACTAATTTACAAAGTAAAAGGTGAGTTGTGAGAAAAAACTACTCTAAAAAACTACTATCAAAAATCAAAAGTTCAGTTACATAAAAAAAAGAAGTTAAAAGTTGTTTATATCTACTCTTCCAATTCGTGGGACAGTGCCATGAGTGCAGTGAGCATTAAACTTGTTGAAAAGTCAAGTTGACAATAATAATCTTGTCAGGTTTTATAATTCTCTTTGGTTAAATTCATGCACTTTGCTTCTTTTGTTATGACTTGTCAGTTTTGTCACACAGTTGTAGCTTTTGCTGTTATTCTTTTCTCATGTCTGTTATTGTTGAAGAATTATTAAAGAAAAAGCGTGAAAACGTATAGACAAGGGAAGAAAAGAGCTTAAAAGTAAAAGTGTGAAAAGTATGTATGAATTGTACAAGGAAAATCAGCTTCAGCAGCTCCTACATACTTTGAAAGTTAAAACTTGTGCTCGTGCTTATATTCAAGAATCATGAGGATGTAAGATGTAATGTTTCTACATTTTGTTTTTGAGCTTTGAGCACATGTCGAGTCTAGAGATGTAGAAAAGTAGAGAAGAAAGAAACAACCGTTTACTAAAACATACATATCAATTTTTGGCTTCTGTTCTGTAGGCAACAATTAGTATCGCCATTCATGTTTTGTTTCCAAAATGGGCTGAGCTTAACAATCCCCGGAGATTTGACGGTTTTATTCTGGCGGTAAGCGGTTGGCGGTGGGCGGTTTGTGGCA
>JAQGBH010005488.1:0-14234 GCA_034698265.1 Sminthurinus aureus | reverse complement strand
AAAATCAGAATTTGAATCAGAGTGAGGATCGGAGTGCGGAGCAGACAAGAGACAAGAGTGAAAGAAATGATGAAAAGAAAAGACGATGACATTCAAGCTCAAGCTGAGGAAAACGTTGAGAGTTCGGATGATGATGCCGCGAGTTTGTACGACCCGGATACGAATGAGATTTGCACGTTGAGAGTGGAGGACAAAAAGGATTTTTTCTTTGTATTTATTACGATTTATTTTTAATATCCCGTTTCAAAAAAATTATTTTCATCTAATGTTTTGGTGATTTGATAAATCCTTCGTAATATTTTGTATTTAAAGTACAAACTGTTTTTATAGGAACCCGGAAGTCAAAATTCCCATTCACATTTTTCATCTCATTCTCTAAACAAATCAAGAAACATTCATGTACAAATTTCACAGATATGTTATACGTAATTTTGTTTCAATATTCAGCTAAAAAAGTTAACTCGACAAAAACTTACAAAATATTTATTCAATATTAAATTTCCCATTGAAAATTGAAAATTTACATAGAGTAAAACTCGCGCAAATAAAACAAATGCCATTTATCACAAAAAGATTAATATTTGTTGCTTGTTCATGTGTGATTTTTCAGTAATTTTCTTCAATTTTTTAGTGTCTTGGTTAATCCGTAATCCACTTTAGGAAAAACAAAGGCCACAATTCCACTCCCACGTTTCAAATGGGTTTGTTTTGTTTTGTTTAGGTGTGGAATGATTTATAAAGAGTAAAATATTGATGTGGATGTTGATCTGTGTGGAAAATTTAAATGACAAAAAATAGAGTAAAGTAAACAAAACGTGTCTCTTTCTGTTTACATTTTACACTCGATTCAATTCAACCCGATCCAATTGAAATAAAACTCGAGCACTTTCTTAAAATCTGTCTCGAGTCTCGAGTCTCAATTCATCGTATTGCAAATGTCTAAAATCTTACCTGACTGCATAAAAAATAGAAAGGAAATCAGACGTAAAATAGATGAATAAGAATCTTTCAGCTTGCACCCACATTAAACGGAAGAGATTCTGTCAAGATATTCGAGAGCATTTAAACTGTGTTTTCAATTTAAAAATTTAGAGTTTAGAGTTTGCAGTCAACAGTCTAAAATCCTGGTCGTTTAGGCTGAATAAGAAATTCAACTCAAAATCAATACGGCCAATTTACACAATTTCCATGCATAAATATTAGTAAATACGTGAAAAATTATCTAGAATTTAGGGAAAATGGAATAACATGTAGTCAAAATGGATTCGAATAGAAAGTTAAAAGTCAAGTGGATTGACTTGAATACGGTTCAATTGAATTGAAATGCAGTTGTTTACACAATAAATCCCATAAATCCTGAATCTGGTCTGCAATCGCATCACATGACATTTTAAAGGAATTTCAAGCATGCACTTCAAAATCGGCTGTCTGTACAAGTTCAACGCCACTGGATATTTTCCGACTGATAATGCCATTTCGGCATCGGCAGATGAGGAGTTTTAAAAATTCAGGAAATCTGTGCAAGTTGAACGCCAGTTGAATTTTTTTTCTGCTCTTGACCACCACAGTTTCGTAAGTTCTATTGGCGGTGTCATCGCCCAACTTGAGATTGTGGATTACCAAAATACTCCAAAAAAGCAGAATTTGTATTATGATATTCTGAATCAGAATATTTCTGGTACAATTTCTACAACTATAACATTTGGTTTCGTTCGTTTCCTCTATTTTAATTGCGGTTCTCACTTTGTCGTCTTGACATTCATAGACAATAGACAAATGCAGCAGTACTGGCTTTGTGTTTTGTGTTTTGGATGTTGGAAGGAGATGAAATTGAATGAATGTGAATGTGGATGACGTAATAAAAATGGAAGGAAGCTGCGTGAATTTTTGTGGGACAAACAATCGAAATTAGCTGCTCTCAAGTACACTTTTGCTTTATGCAAAGTTTTGGAATTTTCGGAAAATTAAAAGTGGCTCAGAAATATCTTAAAAGGTAAAAACTACAGAGATGAGAACACTTTTTAGCTTGACCGTAATGAATGTTAAATGTTCAAACAAAAGGAAATCACAAGTGGAATATTCAGAGCAGGGGTAAAATTTTGATTGTATTGTAATGTAGAGTATATTTTTGATTGAATGGGCAATTTGCATTGTTATGAAACCAATTTTACCCCTAAGGCTTCTGCGTCCCCATAGGACCTTCTCAGATGAAATTATAAATTCTGCTCCTCGATACTAATTATAAGGCTCGTTTTGAGTTTTGAGCAGTGCAAAATTTTCCTCTGGTTTTCAACTTTGAACAGAATTTTCTTTAAAACTGGAACCGGGTTTTGCCTACTTAATTCCTCTTGATTTTATTTGTCCTTTGATTTTCCCTCGATAAATTTTTGATTTTAAATCAGGAGCAGAAATTAAATTTGATTTCAGCCTTTGCACTGAGAACGAGAACCAGAACAAAAAGAAAGAATGAGCAGAGGATTTTTTCCTCGACGATGTTTTGGGTTTGGTTTCAAGTCGTTGCTAATTGGTTGGTTCCTTGCTGATTCTCATCAGAACAAAAAAACATGCTTGTAATTTTGGATTTCAGTGGTGCCAATGTTTTATGTCTCATTAAAATTTACTTTGATTGATTTTGGTGCATTTTGAAATCTTCAAAAATTCATAAAACTTGGAAATTCGAGTTTGCAGGAAATTCCCGTTAGGAGATGAGTAGGTGGGATGGGAGGAACAAGTGTGCAAAATTTCAGCCGGATCCAGCGGGGGAAGTTGGCAAAGTTCCCATTTAAGTGAGACGAGATTTGTACGTTGAGAGTTCATGTGAAAAAGGAATTCGGAATCAGCCGAAAATTTGGACAAAGGTTGCAAATCTACCAGAGGAAATTAAAGAAAAGATGAAGCAAATCATGGAAAATGTGTGGAACTTTGTGTCATTTGTCATTTCAATGTGTATTTAAATATTAAAGTTGAGCAATCATCTTGATTTCGCATTATTATCTCGGACAATGGTAAGATAACAAAACAGAACAAATATGTTTGTTTGATCAATTAGTGATGTGGAGCTGATAAAGTTTCAGCACAAAGTTGTCAAAACACACAGGACACTGCAACAACTGGAATCATTTTCATGTCTTGTCTGTGTGTCCAGGTAAAAGGCCAATTTAAATTTTCTGTCCACCTTTGCTTTGACGAGCTTGACTCAGCTGACAGTCCAATTATTCTCGTTTCTATATTCCTGTACTGACCCAAGTTGGATATTTATATGTCCAATGTCCGCGGAAGAAACGGAAAATTTGGAATGTGGAAGTGTGACCTCTTTGCTTTTTGACATTTATTGTAAAAAGAAATTCAGCTAAATGAAACTAAAAGCTCCTGTAGGCTGTCGGCTGTCAATTGCCAATTTCCAATTGCCAGTGTGACAATTTAGTAGAACGCGTATAAATATTTTACATGGTTTTCAAGAGCAATTTTAACAACATTGTACAGCAAACAATGTTGTTTAGTTAGCACTATTATCATTCTCCACATTCATTTGAAATTGCCAAAATTTTACCATCGACATCCAATTTTGTGTTTTATTTACTCAATTTAAAACTGTTGACAATGGAAATGGAAATGGAAATAGTTGGACATTTGACCAAAAGCCAAAACCACTCTTGTACTTTATTTTTCCCCGTGGATGAACGTTGAATGAATAGGAAATAGGAAAGGCAGGAACTAGAAACGTTGCGCAATTATTTTGTACAGAATTGAGTGCTTTGAATGCTCCACACTCCACACCGACTTACGTAAATGGAAATAAAAAGGCGCAGTTCAGATTAATTTAAAGATTTGGATGTTTAGTTGACAGTGTGGTAATTAAACTGTCCACAGAATATGTATTCTCGATTTTCGTAAATTGTTTTGTATGTCCACTCCAGTAGAAAACTGGATTCAAATCCAAAGCTCAAAACTCTGAACCCAGATAGCTCACTGCCTTCCGTCAGGAGGAATTGAGGAGGAAAATTAATAGAAAAAGTAGAAGATTAATAGAAATTAATAGAAAATTAATAGAAAAGTACAGTAATATCCAAGTACTAAATAGCAATGACTAAATTACAAAAATTATCCTTTTTTGTCAAAAGACACACTGAAAAGTAACAACTGGAATCATTTTGATGTGACGGATCTTGAGCATAATTGTAATTTTTCCCGTATCATCCGCAATCTGCAAAATATGAGAAAGACATTACCATAAATGTGATCATTTGACACTTGAGAGGATCAAATGGGCGACTTGTTTATTTTTTGGAATTTTTAAAGAAAAAGCTTTAAAGATTGTAGAAATTCCTCTATAAATTTGTGAAACAGGGAAAACATGGGAAAAGAGAAGAAGAAGAGGACTGCAGCATTGAATTTTGAGTGTGACTACTGCAACAAAAAATTTAGAACCAATTCGCACAAGAAATCTCACCAAGTGATTCACACTGGAAAACGAGCTTTTGTCTGCAACATTTGTGAAAAATCTTTTACTCCAAACTCCAGTCTGCGACTTGACAACAAAATTCATCTGGGTCAAAAAGATCACGAATGCGATTACTGCGGAAAGCGATTTGTACAGCGTCAAGGCTTGATTATTCACGTCAAGATTCACACGGGTCAAAAAGACTGGAAATGTGACTACTGCAGAAAAAAAATTTCTCAAAAAGGACATTTGACCGATCATTTGACAGTCCACACAGGCCAAAAACCACACAAATCTCCAGAAAAAGGATGCGGATACGCTGCCGCTCAAAAGGCACACCTCATCACTAATCATGCACATTCGAGCTCATACAAAAGAACGCCCGTTCAAATGTCCAGAGGTCAACCGCAAGTACACAACGACTCCAAGATGTAATCTGAAGAAACAACAACTCACGGTAATTACATTATCCAAAATCCAAAATCCAATAACTCAAATCTTCCCGTAAATTTCGAGACAGTGCGAGTGCGAGTGGACGAACGTGGGAGTGGATAGAAGTAGTTTGAATGAGAACACACACATTTTCATTAGAACATTTGCTTTGTCTATAGATATTTATGTATTTATGGAGCAGTTTTTGTTTTATTTCCTATTTTTTGCAGCTGAGAAGCCGCACTAAAATAGTGGACAAAAATGTTCCAGAGGATCAATCAGACGCAGCGGAGGAGGAGAGGAAAAAGACCTGAATCCAGTGGAGAAATTAAGGTAAAATCCAAAATATTGCCACTGCTAAAAATATTACAACATGTGCATAAATTTAGAAAGTCACTCGCCCAAATTCGTCCAAGTTATTTTTAAAATGTTTTTTCTATTGACGCTCTGTTTTATGTTTTTGATTTCAAATTTTAGAGATGTCAACAGCCGCCTGTGTTCATCAACAGTAATTTGCAAAAGGTAAAAATGGAGTGTGACTACGTCCCAATTAAAATTGAGCCTGCTGTGGAAAATTTGACCGAAAATGAATCTGCTTCATCTTCTCCATCGCTATTTTGATCATCGCCACCGTTTAAATATTGACTGACGGATTCACGGACCGGATTAAAACTGTCAAATATTCTTCTACATTTCCAGATTAAAGCATTCCAGACTTCGTTGCCCACACATTATGTATTTGTATGTAAAATGTGAAAGAATAACAGGATGAAACCACTGGATCATTCAGAGATGAATAAAATACACAGAACTTTTAATATCATTTAAATTTTATATTCTACACAACTTGACCGCTCGTCTTTGTCTTTGGGTTAAAAATAAATAAATGAATTCCAACAACATTTCCGACTAGAAATTTTTTTGACGCCTGTTTCAATTATTTTTGTGACCTTAGGAAAATCGCACATACTTTTGAAATCTCTTATTTTTGCTCATTGCATTCAAGCTATTTCTAAAATTGATCTCCCGCAAAATAAAATGCTGAAAAGTATGCACATTTTGAAAGGGACTTGGAAAATCAAGGGATTTGTTTTGAGATTTGAGATTTGAGATTTGAAATAAAAAATAAAAATGTGTTCTAATTCAACGCCGTTTGCTATTTTTTCAACCCACACAAGGTGATCTAATTAAATTCCGGTAGTCGTAACTAGAGGGCTCTGTGATTTTTTTCACATTTCTGGTTTCATCTCTCTTGTACTTTGTTTCTCGAACGTTCTCTAGCTTGAATTTTGAGCAGATGCTTGTGAAGTGTTTTTAGTTTATTGGAAATGCCCAACTCTTGTTTATTATTATTATCGTCCCAAAAATCCATGCCAATGTTTACCATTGGATTGTCAGTGAGAAAGCGGATTGGGTTTTCTAAACTTCAAGTAGAACAAAGCCAGTGGAAGGTTTGATTAGGTTGAACGCCGTTTCATATTTTTACATTCAAATAAACTTGGTAGATTGTTTTGACTCGTTTCTCCAAAATTTTATACTTGAAGCAGTCATGAAGGTAAAAATTTTCTTGATCTCTTTTCTCAAACATTGATTCCAGCACATTGGACCTTTAACATCATCGTGCTTGGTGCATGCTCAGGTCAATTAAAATGGGTCAAAATGGGGTCAGAGGCGCAAGGGAAAATAAAAAAGATGCACAATTATGTGGGGTACATTGTGGTAAAATAATCATCTCAATCGATTTTCTAGTGAAAACTCTACAGCCAAAAACTAATTGTCAATCAAACATGGAAAACAGTCAATCTCTTTTGATTGAGCATTTTATCACAAGGACAACGGAGGACAACAAAACAATCAAACCTACATGTTACTGTAATGCTTTAACTGGCGGCAGAACTACAATTTACTCTGAACTTCACTTGGAACACTGAATGGTAGAATTTTAAATCTACTTCTGTGTGGTCCTTCTAGTCGTATTAAAAATTTTCAAATGAGTCAGACCATTTGAAAACTTCCCAAAGCTCAAGACCTAAATTTTCTCCTTAATTCAAACAATCCAAAGCAAGGACAAAAAAGCCCATGAAGCATCAAGCCAGAATCAAATTTTGAAAAGGTATTCAGAATTGACACCCAGAGGAAACTAAATCCTTTAGATCGACCGAAAAATCCAAGTCAACATCAACACCAAGTGAAAAAATGCCAAAAGTGCGAGTCAAATCAAGTCAAAATGGTGAATATTGTGAAAAAGCATTTGGTAGCTTCATCCGAATCCTGATCCAAATCCAAATGAACATTAAAAGTCGTAAACAAAAAACTGGAAAGAAAAATTAAATATCCCTTGACATTTATAGCTGAAATATCAAAGCTATTAAATCTTCATTTGCCTGTTAATTTTCTTAACGAAGTTTTAATTTCCTCCTTTGAACAGTCAGCAGTCAGTTGGAAGCGCATAAATGTATAGCCTCTTGAAAATGGCATCAATTTTGTTACCAAGGCTATTTTTTTTAACAAAAACGCTTGTGTTTGACGCCTTTCAAAAAAGTTTGAATGTAAAAATATATGAAAGGAATCGAATTCAATACCCAACCGTACCGATTTTCTGACATTCGGATTGGTCAGAAAATGTACTAGGAGTCCAGAAATAATACTGAACGGAGAATTTTGGGGGTTGTCTCATAAAATTTCCTGTGTTTTAATC
This sequence comes from Sminthurinus aureus, assembly GCA_034698265.1. Lineage (NCBI taxonomy): Eukaryota > Metazoa > Arthropoda > Collembola > Symphypleona > Katiannidae > Sminthurinus > Sminthurinus aureus. The sequence goes on along the minus strand of JAQGBH010005488.1, from coordinate 6,663 downwards.
TATCTCTACCAACCGGCTCAACTCTTGACTCTTGAGCAATCGGCGTTGGATCACAATTAGTTTTTAAAAAGTTAATTATGGTTTCTAAATTCAATAAAAAAAAATCTCAATGAAAATTTGTGATGGGTCGTTCGTTTTGGGATTCCGTTCATTGTAATATTTTGACAAATTGTTGAATTTTTTATTAGTATCCAAAGTAACAAGCAAATTTTGCATGTTTTCTTTTGTAATGTATATAACATTGAATTCAATTCCTTGTAGAATTAAAGGCTATATATTTATGCGCTTCCAACTGACTGGTATCACTAGAAACTAGAATAAAATAAAATAAAACAGTCGAGCAGTTCTTTAGCTGTTACAATTTTTTAAATGCTGTAACAAAAGATGGTCGGCTATTTTTTCACTTACTAAAGCCAAAAGGACTATGCAGAAGCTATGTAACTCAGAATTCAGGATACTAAATTATCACTGCAATGTTGACTAAAGGATAGAGCAAATAAATAATAATACCCACACAACTTGTACTTGTACTTGTACTCAAGCTTACACATTCGTTTTGCTTTTCCATGTGCAATGTGTAAATACTAAATAGTAAATGTGTATTTTGTAGTTTGTAGCTTGTATTTTGCATTTTAAAAACAAGTCCCTGATGATACAAAACGCCTTGAAAATTGTCAGGATGCTTGTAACTTTTACATTGCCAACAAATGTATACATTGTACATGCATGTTATCGATTAATGTATTTAAACGCCCGTTGTTTTTCCCACTTCCTAAAATGCAGCATAACATTAATCTTGGGATGGAAAAGGATATTTAATTTGGGGGCAGATGACTATTTGAACTTTGTGATGGTTCTTTCCTCTTCTTTTCGTACATGTACATTATGTATCTGATTTTTTACAGATTTTATCATACAATCCCAATAACATGAATCTGAACCTTCTGTACACACATGTACAATGTACAGAGATACCAACATATTTGTATTTACTGCAAGAAAAGAATGCCACATGATCGATAATGCCAAATGAAAGTGTGGAACATTCTCTCCACATGAATTTCCTTTCATAGACAGTAGATAGTAGACTGTAGACAGAGATGGAAAATGTGAAATTTCTATCTATAGATTATGGATGCTTTACAAATTTTATCAGCAATCAATACCAAACAGTTTTGTGTTCTCCGTATCAGTATTCATATGTGCTTGTGTTTCTGTGTCTATCCATTATACATGTATGGAATCGAGTCAAATATAGATTTCTAAATTTCACATTCACAGATAATCCGTTCGTACAGTAGGTTGAAGTATTACCAATACCATCAATAACCAATAGTCAATAGTATCAAAAGTAACTACTAATGGAGCATCTTGTTTTCATCTGTAGTTTGTAGTTTGTAGCAGAATCCAAATGAACACCTTCGATGTCATATATTGAAAAAATGCTCGAATCTAGTGTAATAACAACATCTCCTTTTTGGTCACTCGAGTTGTAAATAGTAAAAGCATTTTCCCCTCATTTCTTCTTGGTCTTAACTCCAGTTATGTCCTCAGTTTATGAATGAAGAGGATAGCAGAAAAAAGGACTCTTTTACAAAGTACAGATTAGAATTTAGAATGAAGAGAAAGAGAAGCAAGACTTTTGAAAGAAAAGAGCGTCTTGTGTCTTGTCTTGTTGACAAGTGACGTTCAGGGATAATGTGAATTTCAATTGAAGATTCAAGCCAAACTCTTATTAAAGGCAAAGACGAATTAAGTAAATTTATAAACTAGTAGACTATATTATATACAAAGTACACTGTATTTTATGTATGTAGTGTAATTTTTCATTCTTTATCTTCAATAATACATTCAGCATGTGGGTAAAGAGGATGCTGAGTGCTGAGGCTTTGAAAATAAATGCATCAAACATCAAACTCACAAACCTACAGACTGCAGACTGTTGAAGAGAAAACGCTATTAGCTATTAGTATTCGCCATGGGCCTCTGAACTCTGAATTTCAAATTCAAATTCAAAATCAAAATCAACAGAATATTACATCTCTATATTCTATATGTAAAATGTAAATCTGCGTACCTATGCTTTGACTCCTCGTTGTAAATGGTAAATGGTCTGTATATGTATAAGTGTATCAAGTCCTGTCTTATATTTCATTCATGAGTTGACACAAATCAGTAATTTAAAGTACCACATAATATATCTGTACGTTGTACATCCTCATTCAGATCATAGACATGTTCACTATACGCTATACACTGTACACTATACATCGTACCTTGAGCCTACTGGAGTTTTCCCATTAAATACTAACTACTTGTCCTTTGTCTGTATTTTTTTGCCCTGCTGTAATATAAATTGTATCCACGAACAAACTTTTGTTTTAGCTTTATAATATGCACTATACAATACACAATATACAGCTCATCCAATAACCATATCGATAAATAACTCAAATTCGGTTCAGGTTTCTCATTCTGTCCAATGCTTATTTCTTTTTTCACCTGTACCATCAATTCCAATGTACTCGAAAATCGAAAATGCATTCATTGAAATGAAAGAGTTTATTTCGTTCTTCATTCGTTTGTCTTGGCAATGCCGCATATACATGTATGTAGGTGCATTTTAAAGTATCCAACTAGAGACTATTTAGTGGTAGACAAGAAGGTAGACAGTTGATAGACAATAGGAAAATAATGATGATGTTGTAACTTGTAACTCGTAACGAAGAAAAGGAAAGGAGAGATGATAAGGATTAAGGACGAAGACTATCATTTTATACAGTACTGTGTGTAATATCATTTGTAATTTGCATCTATATTCTATATTCTATATTCGTTATATGTAGTATGTAGTAGCTGGTTGAGAACTCGGAACTCAATCAAGGTAAAGACACATAAGAGAGAGAGAGAGAAGAGATGTGGAATCTTTGTAAAAAAAATCGACAATTGATACACTTTTTAAAGCATACAAGGATAACTTTGCATTTCCAATCCATTTTCAATGGAGGGTAGAAAAATAATACAGACTATGGTAAATAGTAACGCTCAAAACTGAAAAAAGAAACGACAAGTTTACTAGAATAAATAAAAAAAAGACTCATTGTAACTATTTTCTATTTTTCACGATATTTTGAGCCAAATTCTAAAAAGTATTGTTAGTAATGTGTGAGCCTTCAAAACTTAAAACATGAAAAATGCCATGTAAATTTCTATTCGATGTTGTAAATATCTTATGTAATTTGCATAATTAAAGTGTATATAGAGTGAAGAGTGTAGAGTGCATAGTTTACATGATTGGACAAATTATAACTTCCTCTTCTGACCCACCTGTGTTAATTTGAATTTGAATTTCAAGCTGATTTTGAATTTGAATTTAAATTCGTATTTAATCCATCCCATCAATCAATCTTAGCATTTTACTTTTACCAATCAATACCTAGACTTTTCTACATGGAGTAGCTTCTACCCTATAATTTTTATTCATTGGATGCAACGCAGAATGCAGAAGTGTGCACAGTGCACAGTGTACAGATATGCATAAATCGATATGTTGTCGTATAGATTCAATTTGTTCCTGATAATTACATGCGCTTGATATGTACGAATATGTATCTATGTAAAATGTTTAATTAAAAAGTTAATCATTGTTGTGAATTGGCTAGATGAGCTGACTCTTCTGCCAACAACCATCAACAGGTCATCAAATATCAAATATCGAATGAAACAAAAACATTTTTCTCCTCTTTCATTTGTACCTACTTTTATCTTTTCATTGTAAATATCGAAATATGAAACTCAAAATCGAAATCAAATTCAGTGTACAAATAATAAATATGCATAACTACTAACTATACAGTGTGCAGTGTACAGTTTATATTATACATTGGAACAAAGTGTCAAGTCAAGCCCTTAATAATAATTAAAAGAAAGTAAAGCAATTTCAGAGGTGTGTTGTTTGTAGTTTGTAGTTTCAAGTTTCAAGAGTAAACTGATTAAAATTCAACATTCAGTCCACTAATAGAACTAATGTTTGAGAGCATAAAGTTTTTCTTGTTGTGCCTCTAATTTCCATCTGATATCTGTAGCATGTTTCTCATTTACAACGGTATGTACAATGTACATTGTACATAGTACATAGTGTATGAGATGCAGCAAAAAAGTACGTGCTTCTAGATTTGTATTTATTATTTATAAGTGATAAAAAGTCAATAATGGTCGTGTACATAGTTATGCATGTATAATGTATATAGTATGTTCAATATACAATGTACATGAAGGAAGTGTGATGTGTGATGTTTTGTGTTGTGTGATGAGGGATGCGCAAGCTGATTTTCTAGTTTCTTTGTTTCCAATGTTCTAATTCCTTCATGTCACATTATCATCTATCGAGAATCGAGAATTCAGAATCGAGAGAACACCAAAGAAAGAGTGAGGTGTCAGTTAGACACATGCGATTGAGATTGGATATTGGACATTGGACAAACCCTAACCATAGTCAAAAAAAACAAACAGGATAAATGAGACAAACTCAAATGTACATAATATTAACATTGAACAAGCGTTTGATGTTTGGTGTGCTGTATGATTTATGCATCAGTAAGGAATCAGGAGTCAGGAGTCACCAAATCTTCACATGTCACATCAAATGTCAAACTGTTTGGACGTGAATGAGAAAAAAAAAGTAAAGTTTCTACATAAAAAATTAAAGTTTCTACAACAACTCAAACAAGAAGACCAAACAATTGTAAATTGTAATAAAGTACGGAACAAATAAATTAGATGAAAGTCAATCAAACACACAAATGGGGAAGATGAACCATTTGTAATATATAATATACAACGAGATTCATGTGTGTATGTGTTAAATTTGAATGTAATTTTTTTATTCAAAGTATGTTTTTCTACCTTGTTTGGATGACGAATTGCACGTCACATGAAGATATACTTTTTGTACTTTGTTGGTCTGTGTTTACTGTGTACTGTGTACATTGTACTTGTGTGTGAGCAGTTTATAATGCTTATGTTGATTGTATTAAGGTTTACGGTGAGTGTTCGTGTTTGCATTCACAATGGTATTGGTATTCAGTCAAGAGTCAAGAATCAAAAGTCAAACTGGCCGTCACAGAGATCCTCTTCAAAAATCACGAAACATAAAACTGACCACAGGCACAAGAAAATGATTTACCACCAACGAACTTTTTGTCTGTCACACACATCACACGTCATTCATCCACTATTCACTGAAATGAAGGTTCTGATGATTCACAAAAAGCTTTACATATTTATCTATCCGACAGCATTATTAAATTATTGAATTAAGCCTGAATAGTAATGAGGTATAGAGTATAGAGATGAGGAATATATGAATTAATATTATATTATATATCCCCGAGTAAAATATTTTTTTCCCATCTAACTACATGTAGATACTTCTACTCATCTCTCATCTTTCAATCGTCAATTTGTCATCATTAAGAGATGAGAGATGAGGAATTAGAGATATTATACCGTTGTTTTTCAAATGTTTCGAGTGTTTCAAATGTAAATATTATGTATGGACTATGTAATAACTTTGAAAAGCTCCTTACGTCTGTCACTACATTTTACTCTTTAAGAGTTTGAGACAGAAGATTTAGACTGTCACAGCCACTTGCATTATGCATTATATTCAATGTGCTGTGTTGGTATGTACGTATGTATGTATCAAATTTCCATGTCTTTTATCTTTTGCATATCCTGTTCATTCTTCATTCTTCATCCTTAATCCCTTAAGTATGACCATTTGTAAATAATTTGTAAACTACATGTTTGCCTCTCTTGTCATTATACAAAATACACACTACATTTTACATATTATTATGTTTTATGTGTGGGATAATGCAAAAATCATTGTGCATGTGCATTTTTATCCATGTTGTTGGAAAGAGGGATTCAGTAAGTTATCCGTATGTATATTGTGTGTTGTATGTTGTGCAGGATAAAAAAATTCGATTTCTCATCCTAATTATTTTTTCCATTTTGACTCCGTAGCTGCATCTGTACTCGTCTAGTTATTTTATAGTGTAAACTCTACACTCTGGGCACACTATAAATTATAAAGATGCAAGGCAAATATTATAGGATACATACAAAAGTCCCACATCATTCCTTTGGATGTTTGGATTTATAATCATGACTTTTGATTGTCAGTTCCATGTAAATGTAAATTAGTGATTCGTAGATATTTGAAAACTGAATACAGACCAGTTCATCTAACATATAACATCTAATATCAAATCTCAGGTGCATAGCATTTGGTGTTTTGTGTGTAGTGTACAATTCCATTTTCCATTTACAGCGGAATTTCCACCACACATTGTAAATATCATAAATTTGTACTTGCTCTGTAATATGCAGGTATGCACTTAATTGTACCTACTTGATAACATGTACAAGTGCATTATTTATTACATTATGCAGGGTCCTGCACCTTGATTTGCATTTATATATCTATACTCTATAATAATACTGCTCACTGCTCACATATACTCTATATATTCTACAAGTAAGAACGCCCGTCGTATGACGGGCAAAATATAAGGTTTACAAATTCGTATCCGATGGCTTAAACAGCTACAAAATGTTAAGCTTCAAAATAAGCTTATTAAACGTCAAACCTCGATA
>JAQGBH010005487.1:0-14236 GCA_034698265.1 Sminthurinus aureus | reverse complement strand
ACTGTCCATTTAACGTGATGTACTGTAAAACAGTCGAAATTTCATGTGACAGCACGTAAAACGTATGGTATTCGTACATGACGAATACCATACGTATTCGGGGCATGACTACGGTATCTTTTCTCTCTGTGTACAAACTGCGTAAAAAAAGTCCTCAAGTCCAAAGAGAATCAAGTAGACGCTCCAGCTTTTAAAGTGGTCCGGAAGCATCGTGTACAAAAGCTGGGGTCGACTCGGGTCAATTCTCAACAAAATTGAAATGAAAAATCCCTTGACAAAAAACACCCCAAAAATTGTACAAGCCAAAAGTTCCTGAAGAGAGTAAAGAAGCGGCCACTTAAAAATTGGACGAATCTTGGCGGAATTTTCGCCTTTTTTCACCTCGCTGTCCTTCATCTTTTTATTTTCAGCCCGAATTTCCTTTTCCTTCAGTGTTTTGAGCTTCATTTTGATTCTGATTTTGATTTCCCTCACCCTTGTTCAAATTATCATCACTCTCATTGTCATTGTCATCTTCACCATCGGTTGGATTTCCGGTTTGTCTAAAAACGTAGTTGAAGATGATGAGGACATCTGTGGGATGCGCCAGGAAGGTAAAGCAGCCCAAAAGGTACAGGACAAAGTAGCCGAGAGTGAGGATGAAGTGGACGACGAAATGATCCCATCGGAAATACGGATACGCCTGAGGCTGGAGAATTGACTGTTGACTCCACAAATCTGCCAAAAATGTAGAGCGAATGGGAAATTGCCGAGCAGTAGAAAAATCGCCAAATTCACAATTTCAATCCATTTCTTTGATTTCGAAAACAAATCCGACTCGGTTCTTTTGTTCGCTTGTCTTGTTCGCCGTCAATGTGGATTTGAATCGGGAGCAGATTTAGACGAGAAAGGAATTTCATGCAGCGAAAATTCCACTGGTTTTCTTCCCATGTCAACATTTTCAATATTGAAGATTCAAGATTCAAGATTCACTTGTGGACGGACGTTTTGTCTTTTGTCTGTCTAAGAACTGTTTTGAGTTTCCAAAGAGCTGAAAGTTGAGAGGGAAATGAACTCGGCTGATCAATGGACAGTGGGTAGTGGGTAGTAAAAAGTCTGGACAAGGGGAAACGGGAAAGGCGCAAGTAAGTATTTCCAAATTGGGTGTAGGTTTTAGATTCTAGATTCTAAATTCTATATGAATAATACGACGATGTATCTAGAATCTAGAATCTAGATTTGTGTGTGTATTTTGCTTAATGGAGTGTATATTCGTATTCGTCCTATTGATTTCTCTATAGCTCGCTACTTTTTACCTACATATTTGGCTTGAATCTTTCGGTTTTCCGTTTTCATGTCAAATGTCGGATAAATTGTTCAATTTTTTGCCTTTTGTTTTAGTTTTTACTTATCAGTTTGGCTCGGGTTGGATTGTAAATGTCAACATATAATTTCCACAGAAATGCGGGGTCAATTATTAACTCTCAACTCTAAAGCACAAAAGCTCAAAGCTCAAAACAGTCCATTATTTATCATTTATTTATTATTTACCACTCACAATCAACGGCGGATCGCAATTCCGCATTCTTATCTTTTATTATTCAGCTTTCAATTTTCTATTTGGAATTGCAATTGGACTGGAGTTGGAAGTTGGATTCAGTCGTAGTCGTGGATATCATAATATCATTTTATCTCTAACGTCCGTTCTTTTCATATGGAAAATGGACAGCAAAATTGTAGACAGTAAAGAGTATATCGTATAATTGCTCAATTGTATGTAATCTCAGAGTAATCTCATATAACTCGGACTCGGTCTCGGCATTCATTCAAGTCCGCAACCCGTCTTGTGTTCTACCTCAACCCACTACCCACTAGCTACAAAGTTTACAAAATTACTGGGCTTGAAATAATCACAGTATAAAAGGTACTACAGGCTACAGATAGGGAACTTAAAATGGGAAACTTTCGGGGCAATGTTTCCGGCAATGTTTCTACAACTATTTTGGAGTTTGTTTAAATCATGAAATGGTTTCTAACGTGTGTATTCTGAATCGTGAGTCCTGATTGTCGTTGTCGTTGTGCTTGGTTTGTTTGTTTTTTGTTGGTACAGTTGAACGCCGTTTGATATTTTACCGTGTTGATTAGCTTGCAATTCTGCCATAGTACAATAAAAATATTCGGATTCCGCAATAAAATACGATAACATTCCATCCAGATTCTAGAACCCAGAATCTGCCTAAACATTTTAAAACATGCTTCAATTATCATTTCCTGCTCGTTGTACAGTAAATAAATGGGGATTCTGCCTATAGATTTCAGGGAAATTCATCCTTCTTTATTCTTAATGCTTTATGCAATGACAAGCCAAAAAGCTTTAGACAAATTTAGATTTGATGCTAAATTCAATTTAGAGCTCTGTATATTTTGAGAAGGTTGACCACTGACCACTGAGTTTAAGTGACTCAAGTTTGAATTGTGAACTGTGTAAAATGTTAAATTGTACAACTAAACGTTTTTTAACTACGCCAATTAATTCCCAATAATTTCCTACTCATGTTTTGTTAAGCAGTTCAAAGTTAGCGTACAATTTGTGTGTGATGCCGAAAGAGCATCGAAAACGGATCTGACATATGGAACTAGAGTTTTCTACGTAGAAATTCCTGAGCGACGTCGAAGTCACACAAGGATTTTTCAATTTGACTTGCATAGGATTTTAAAATCAAAACACAAAAACAGTTTTGGCTCTTTCTTTTTTTTCTGGTGCTGATTAAATTAATTATATGAAGATTTTATGTACAAAAAAGCCGTCTCCAGGGGCAACTAACGCTTAGTTGCCCCTGGAGACGGCTCTTTTGCACATAAAATCTTCATATTTAGTTAATTTCACAAAGTTTCCAAAATGAATTGTGTTTGATGTACTAAGACAAAAGTGATTTTTATTCAGTAAATTAAATACGAACCTCAAAGTCGCTCTGTTTCTGCAGAAACATTGATTCAAATACCTTGAAAATCATGCTTAGAAACAGTTGGAATTTTTATCAATATTCAATAAATTTTTGCTTCAAGATAATTAAACTGTTTTATTAATTAAAAGTTTAGATTTTGCGATTATTATGGTTACCTAGATTTCAATTTTCATTTGGCGGTCCCAAAAAGTAAATAAAATATAAAATGGCTTGATGCAAAAAGAAAACATGTAAATTCTGCATTCAATTCTCGTAAGATTCAAGAAAAATCCATGATTTAGCTGGGGAATATGAATATTTCGTTCAAAAATGAAGGCCTTGTTGTGAAAAACTATAAAAAAATAAGCAAGAATTGAATCAAAAAGTTATCTGTAGAAAAAAAATGTTAAAAAAGAGCAAAAAATAAAAGTGACCTGTTCCACTGAGAGCTAGAATCGAAGCTCCGACGTATTTAACCAGCTGGTCAGACTTGTTAATGAAAGTGAAAGTTTACTCGTGCTACAAAAGCGACTGGTGTGTCGTTCATAATGTAATGACTAACAATAATTAATACAAGAGACTTCTCTCTGTTTCAACTGCATTGACCATGCAGCCACGCTAACAGACCGAGGGAATGAGTGAAAATTCGTCTATACTTATACCAAACGCATCTCATTTTTTATTTTTGTCATCTTTTTCATCTCTCTTGCGTTGCTTTCCATTTTATTCAATCAAACAAAATGTAAACAAATTATTATACTGAATTTCTGAGCAATTTAGAGTTTAGAGCAGCATTAGTCACTGGACAATCGTCATCACAAGTAAATTGCATGTGTTCCAATTTGCACAGTGAAAACAGTGAAAAGTGAAACACATGATTGATCATTGAGTGAAGAATAAACCGTCGCTTCATGTTTATACTTTGTGCATTTCATATTGGAATAAAATTAAAGCAATTATCGTGGAAAGAGAACGAGAAGATTGACGACATTTCTGAGGACAAAATCAACATAATTGAGCGTGGACATTCGTTCCATGTGGTGAAAACTCCCGACTTTTATTCCCACATTTCGAATCCGCTTCACTTCCCTTTTCAACTCAGGCCATAGAAAAGAAACGGGAACATTTTGATTACCCCCCAAGTTGAGAGAAAGTGACTGCGTTTCCGTTGCTGTTGCTCTTTGTGAAAATTTGGATTTAGATTCGGATCGAGCTGCAAGAATGCTGGAATTTTTGAGCCGTTCCATATTTTTGGGCACAGCAAAAGCTTTTTCATAAGTGATAGTGTAGACAAGAGAAGCGACGAGAGCAATATATCCAGAGAACATGGCGAGAAGAGGATACTCCTCGAATTTCCGGATTGTGAAGAAACATCCAAAAATCGTAATCGCCAGACAGACAATTTTGAAAGAGAAAATACAGAACGGAAAACAGCGGTTGAAAATTTCAATGCAGAGCTCAAGTTCTTTCATTTCTTTTAGAATTTGGCGAAGCGAATGATTCCAGTTCGGATTTGGATTTGAATTTGAATTCCCGCATTCACTGGCTATTTTTGCTGAAATTAGCTTCGGATTTGCGGTGCGGACAGAAATGATGAGGTGTCTAGAAAATAAAAAATAGTCGAAAAAAATTGAAAATGTGATGCACTAACTTTTTGCCACTTTTTGCAACTTTTTTTGTTCTTACCTGAGACGACTGTCGGCAAGTTGACATTTTTGCTCAACTTTTTCCAGAAATTCCAGATGAATGAGCAGGAAAAAATAAGCTAGTGGTGCAACTATAGTGTAAATAAATCCTTCCAGTCCCAAGAGAATCAAGTAGATGCTCCAGCTCTTACAATGGTCCGGAATGACCGCGTACAAAAGTTGAGGTCGACTGGGGTCAATGCCCAAAACGAGCAGGATGAAAGTCCCGGTTCCACCAATTACAAGAAAAATTGCACGGACCAAAAGTTCCTGAAGAGAATATAAAATGGGCCATACAAAAATTGGACGAATCTTTGTAGAATTCCGTGCTTTTGGCGCCTTCTGCTCCTTATAATTATCTGTAATTCCTAATTGACAATGTAAAAACACTAGTGAATTAATCATTAATTTTCAAAAAAATAAGCAAAAAACACGTTACATTTGTTTGCTTTTCATTCCACTTTTTCTCTTTTCCGTACCTTCAATTTCTTTGAATGTTGATGTTGATTTTGAAACTGAAACAGGCGTTGATTCTTCATCTGCACTTGTGTTTTGATTTTCATCTCCGGTCTCCAAATTATTTTTATTGTCCTCTTGATCTTTGTCATCAGTTTGATTTTGGCTAAAAACGTAGTTGACGATGATGATGACATCTGTGGGATGGGACAGAAAGAGAAAGTAGCCACACACGTAGAAGATCAAGTAGCCGAGAGTCATAATGAAATGAACGATGAAATGATCCCATCGGAAATGTCTTTGGCCGTTCCCATATTTCGGCTGAAGAATTGACTGCAGAAGTCGGCCAAAAAGAAATAGCCAGTGCGAAACCGCCAAACAGTACAAAATCCGCCAAATCCACAGTTTGAATCCATTCTTTTGATTTCCAAGTTGAACTCTGACTGGAGTCGTTCCTTTCAAGTTCTTTTTTTCTCCATCAATCTGGATTTGAATCGGGAGCAGATTTAAGCGTGAGAGGATTTCGAGGCACTCAAAATTGCTTTGATTTTCTTCCGCTGTCAACATTTTTAATCAAAGTAAAAGATTTCTAAATTGATAGAATTTAATTTTGCTATTGATTTGGGGTTCAGATTTCAGATTGAATTAGTCTGACGGTTCGTCTAGCAGTTGAGCTGGCGAAGTTTGGAGTTTGGAGAATGACGACTAACGACTGGTTTAAAAGAGGTGAAAGTGACGACTGAACTTAGCTCGGCATCGGGCATCGGCAGCTCACAACTCACAACACCGATACCCGGAAAACAAAAGTTGTTGCTTAGTTAAATGTGTGGATACTGGATACGCGGAAGGAGTAGGAATGGAGTATTGAGCATTGACAAAGCGTGCACAATTGAGACGAGAAGTAGGAAGAGGAAGCATTTTCCAAGTCGTAGTGGATCGATATCGATGCTCAGTCACAAGTCAGTTCCGTCCTAATTCATACTGTTGAAAAATCCATACTATGTATCGTTTGATGGTGAATTGAAACTCTTTTGCTGTTTGCTGTCAACTTCAGAATTAATAATTCCCCACAGCGCATATTGAATTGGACTGGTTTCAACTTTCAATGCATACAAAATTAAGTTGTTGACGAGTTTCAGCTCAGCTCAGTTCCTGGTTAAGTGGACTTTGAATAATTTATCCGTTTTATCCCGGCCGATTGCCGATTGTCGATGGAGTTGAATTTTAATGGTCAATTGTGAGTAATGGACTCGACATTGGAAACTGGACTATGTCACTCCGCATTTCCTCTTCCTCTTCTTCAACCTTGACAGTTGAAAACTTGCACTGGCAGTTGACACAAATTTATTCATGTGAAAAGTGAAAAATGCTCAATGATCAATAATCAATACTAAATACTGAATCCTCAACCCTCAAACATGTCCGTAGTAGTAAAAATATGTAGCACATAAATCATTTTGACTTGAGACTTGACTTGGGCGAAAATATCGGTGCAAATCTGTGTTAAAGTTTAAAATGGAAAATGGAACATTACTTCAAGCTTGAATTGTGAATGTGTGTAAAATTTTAAATTTTACAACTAAATGTTTTTTAACTCAGCCAATTATAATTTCCCACTCAGGTTTTGCTTTGTTAGGCAAAGCAATGTTCGTGTACAATCTGTGCTCCGAGAATTATGAATCATTATTTATTTTATTTATTTATTTTATTCCAATGGCAGACAACGTGGTATATGATAGACTTTTACATACTGAAGTTTGGAACTGCTGTTTTCTACGTAGAAATTGCTGAGCGACGTCCAAGTCACACAAGAATTTTCCAATTTCATTTGCATTGGATTTTCAATTTTCAAATCGCAGCATAAAAACTGTTGGCTGTTTATTTTTTCTGGTGTTGATTTTTTGTAACTAATTAAAAAGAATTCCAGAATTAATTATTTACGCAATTAAAAATTTTGAAAACTAAACCGACTTAAGCATCAAAAATCCCCGGAGCTAAAAAAATTTTTTTTTCGAACGGCGTCGAAGTTATGCAATACATATGCTACAAAAACTCACTCAGTTGTCGTGGAAATCTTAAACTAGCGCAGTAGATACTACAGCGTTGTACGCATGCGCAGTAGATACTGCAACAATTTTCATAGCGATGCGAGCATAGCGAGCATCACGCGTATCCAATAATTTGGAAAAGATATCGTATTAGCGGAGGATAAAAAAACTGCAAATTGGAAAAAGGTTTGAGTTTGGGATGTGTTTTTTCGAACGGCTAGTTTCCGGCTGTAGATCAGCCGCCGCGCGCATCTTGTTTTATTATTGTTAATTATGGTTAGTTTTGTTACAAGTGGATTTTAGCTAATTGACTTTTTCTAATTTCTAATAATTTAATCATGCTCTGTAAATTGGTTTCTCTGTTATTTACCGACATGAGCTTTAGTCAATCGCAATTGTTAAATTTAATTGTAGTTAGTTAATTTTTCACAAAGTTTCTTTTGTTAACTATTTGATTTTTGTTTTACGCAAACAAGTAATTTTCGAAATCGTTTTCTGTTGTATTTTTACATCAACTGTTGCAGATTTGACTTTCAGAATATTTTGTGTATCACAAGAAAAGGAAAATAATTCCAACATGTATTTTGTTTGATGAACTATAAGACAATCAATAAAAGGCATCTTATTTTGAATGTGTTTCTGTCTTTAATTTGATTCACTTTTAATTACAATTTAGCTTATAAGTTCATTCTATTTCTGCAAAATCATTGATTCAAACACCTTGGAAATCATTCTTTGAAACATTGTAAATTCCCATCAACATTAAATACATTTTTGCACCAAAAGCACTAAACTGTTCAAGCAATTAAAGTTTTAGATCTTGCGATTATTATTTTTACATATTTCAATTTTTAATTGGCATTTCCAAAGTGAATAAAATATAAAATAGCTTTATGCAACAAGAAAACATGCAAATTCTGCATCCAATCTTTGTAAGATCCAAAAAAACCATATCATAAAGCTCGAAAAAATGAATATTTCGTTCAAAAATAAAGGCCTTGTTGTAAAAAATAATCAAAAACTTATATGTAGCAAAAAAGTATTGAAAAAGAGCAAAAAATGAAGGTGACCTGTTCCACTGTGGGCTAGAATCGAAGCTCCGACGCTTGAATTTAAATGATCATGTAAATTCATATAGTAAATGCTTACTTGTATCAGAAATGTAAATTTAAATTTGAGATTTGGTCATCTGACCACACGCTAACAGGCCGAGAGGACGAGTAAAAATTTGTCTACTTATCCCAAACGCATCCATTTTCCAATTTTCATCATCTTTTCCATCTCTCTCGCGTTGCTTTCCCTTTTATTCAATAAAAAAAAATGTTACAATTATGAAATTAAATTTCTGAGAAATTTAACAGACATTTATTCTTTTTTTATTTATTGATTCATTGGCAGACAACGGGGTCTATGATAATAATTCTAGTTTACAGTGTAGTTTTAAAAATTTTGTACAATAAACCGGAGTTTGGTGCATTCTTTGTGTGGCAACAACCCAAATTGAAATGCTCTTTATTTTGTTAACCGACAAAGTCCAGGGTTTTTAATTAATGCAACATAAAACTTTCACTCTGTTTCACTGTCAATTAAGAATCAATGAACAAGGCAAATTTGATGAAAGTGTTTGGCTATTTTTTTTCAATGTTAAAAATTTATTTAGGCCCAGCATCCAGCATCCTGCCCACAGCCTTCAACATTGAGTATGGAATATGGAATAAAAAAAATCAATGGTAGCAGTAGCCATAGCAACCACAGTTTCCGGTGTTTTACATTCAAAACTCTTCCACTGGAGCAAGTAATTAATGGACTGTAAACTGCATAACAACCTTTGTGGACAGGAGATTTTCTCTTCTAAACATGGAAATTGGAGCAAGTTGCATTGATTTACATACAAACAATTTATGAGTCTAAAAAGGAAAAAGAACCAGACACAATATGAAAAAAACGGAGTAAGTGTAAATCAAGCAAGACAAAACTAGGAAATGTGTTTTAAAAAAAACTATTGGACCTTTTTTGTGTCTGCCGAATAAAGTTAATAATAATAATAATAATAATAAAAATTCGTATTTTCAGGTTGAAAAGAAACAAGGCGTAACAAGGCGGAAGTTTGCTTTGTGCAAGTCATATTTGAACTAAATTAATGTTTTTATCGATTATCGTGGAAAGAGGACGAGAAGATTGACGACATTTCTGAGGACAAAATCAACATAGTTGAGCGTGGACATTCGTTCCATGTGATGAAACCCCCCGACTTTTATCCCCACATTTCGAATCCGCTTCATTTCTCTTTTCAATTCCGGCCATAGCAAAATCAAGGAAACATTTTGACTATCATTCGAGTTGAGAGAGAAAGAGACTTGGTTTTCCGTTGCTGTTGCTCTCGGTGCAAATTTGGATTTAGATTGGGATCGAGCTGCAAGAAGGAAGAAATTTTTGAGCCGTTTCATATTTTTGGGCACAGCGAACGCTTTTTCATAAGTGATCGTGTACAAGAGAGAGGCAAGAAGAGCGGTATATCCAGAGAACGTAGCGAGTAGAGGATACTCCTCAAATTTCCGGATTGTGAAGAAACATCCAAAAATCGCAAGAGCCAGACAGAGGATTTTGAAAGAGAAGATGCAGAACGGGAAGCAGCGGTTGAAAAGCTCAATACAAAGTTCAAGTTCTTTCATTTCTTTAGAATCTGGCGAAGCGAATGATTCCGATTCCGATTTAAGTTTTGGCATTCCCTGGCATTGGTTATTTCTGCTGAAGTTGGCTCCCGATTGACAGTGCCCGGAGACTCGATGAGGCGTCTAGAAGAATAAAATCACCCAGTGCAGTGATAAAAATAGCCGAGTAAAATATCTACGATTCACTAGGAAATTAAGTCATTTGATATGTAATTTTGGATGATTCTTGATTCTGTTACCTGAGCCGACTTTCAAGGCGTTGACATTTGACCTCAAAGTTGTCAAGGAATTGGAGTTGAGTGAGGATGGAAATGCAAACGAAGGATGTAGCAACCAGAAACACGAATCCTTCCAGTCCCAGCAGAATCAAGTAGATGCTCCAGCTTCTAAAGTGGTCCGGAAGGATCGTGTACAAAAGTTGAGGTCGACCCGGGTCAATGCACAAAACGAGCAGGAGAAAAACTCCAGTAGCACCAATCACGATAACAAACGTCCGAGTCACAAGTTCCTGGAGAGAATAAAGAAGCGGCCATGTGAAAATTGGTCGAATCTTTATAGAATTTCTTCCTTTTTTCACCGTCTGCTTGATATCGTCTTCTATAATTGGTAATTCACAATATAAAAAACACTAGTTAATTAATCAATAATTCTTTTTTAGGGCTTTTTCATACCTTGATTTTCTGTGCAAGTGGATTTTGATGTTGGCGTTGATTCTTCATCTGCGTCCTTATGTTGACTTTGACTTTGACACTTCTCACCCTTCTCCAAATCACTGTCGTCTGCGTCATCAGTTGGATTCTGACCAAAAACGTAGTTGAAGATGATGACGACATCTGTGGGATGCGCCAGGAAGAGGAGGTAGCCGCAAACATACACCATACCGTAGCTCACCATCACAATGAAATGAACGATGAAATAATCCCATCGGAAATATCTGAGAGGATTCACAATTGACTCAACAATTCTGCCAAAAATGTAGAGCCAATGCAAAATCGCGGAGCAGTAGAAAATCCGCCAAATCCACAATTTCAATCCATTCCTTTGATTTTCAAGCCGAACGCGGACTGAAGTCGCTCCTTCCCGTTTTTCTCTGTCAATATGGATTTGAATCGGGAGAAGATTGAAGCGTGAGAGGATTTTCAGGTATTGGAAATTCCACTCATTTTCTTCCGCTGTCAACATTTTTAATCTAATTCAATTTGGATTCCGGGTTCAGATTTCAGCTTGAATTTGTGTGTCTTTCGTCTAGCAGCTGGCGAAGCTTGAAGCTTGGAGAATGACGACTGACGACTGGTTTAAAAGAGGTGAAAGTAACGAACGAGCTTAACTCGGCATCGGCAGCTCACAGCTCACAATCAGGGGCACCCGGAAAAAGAAAGTTGTTTACTTAAAGGTGTGGATACTGGACACGCGGAAGAAGTAGGAATGGAGTATTGAGCATTGACAAAGAGTGCACAATTGAGAAGAGAAGTAGGAAGAGGAAGCAAAAAAGATATGGTTTGATGAAGAATTGAAACTCTTTTGCTGTTTGCTGTCAAGTTCAGAATTAATAATTACCCACAGCGAATATTTAATTGAATTAAATTGATTTGGCTTCGTTTCTCAGATTTCAACGTATACAAAATTCAGGAGTTGTTTACGAGTTTCAGCTCATTGTCAGTTCCTGGTTTCTGGTTAAGTGGACTTTGAATAAATAATCCATTTTATCCCGGCCGATTGTCGATGGAGTTGAATTTTAATGGTCAATGGTGAGTAATGGACTGGACATTGGAAACTGGACTATGTCACTCCGCATTCCGCAGTTCCTCTTCCTCTTCTTCAACCTTGACAATTGAAAACTGCCTCTGGCAGTTGACACAAATTCATTCATGTAGACGTGAAAAATTTCTGAATAATCAATACTCAAACATTTCCGTAGTGGTAAAAATAGTACATGAATCATTTTGACTCGAGACTTGAGGGTGAGCGAAAACATCGGTTCAAATCTGTGTGGAAGTTTAAAATGGGAAATGAAACATTGCTTCAAGTTTGAATTGTGAATGTGTGTAAAATGGCAAATTGTACGACTAAATGTTTTTTAATTACGCCTTCTATAATTTCCTACTCATGTTTTGCTAAGCATTTTAATGTTAGTTTGCAATCTGTGTTCCGAGAAGGTAGAATCGTAATCTGAGAAATGGAACTCATGTTTTCTACATAGAAATTCCTGAGCGACGTACAAGTCTTGCAAGAATTTTTCAATTTCATTTGCATGGGATTTTCAATTTTCAAATTAAAACCCAAAACCTGTTTGCTGTTTATTTTTTCTGGCTTCATGATTTGATGACATGATGACATGACAATGGAGTCAATGGACGAATAACCACAGTCAATTTTCATTTGACAGCTCCAAAGTAAACAAAATATATTATGGCTTTATGCAAAAAACAATGAAATTCTGCATTCAATCTTCGTCAAACTCGGAAAAAACCCATGATTTAGCTGAAAACATTAATATTTCGTTCAAAAATAAAGGCCTTATTGTGAAGCATGGTACAAAATGAAGGAAAGTTCAATCAAAAAGTTATTTTTAACAAAAAAAAAAACAAGTGTTAAAAAAGAGCAAAAAAATTTAAGCGACCTGTACCCCTGAGCTGGTATCGAAGCTCAGCTGCTTAGTCGTTCAGACTGTATATATTATTACGCATAGCCATGTATTAAAAATGTAAATTGTTACTTATGGTTCATGTCGACCCACGCTAACAGGCCGAGAGGACGAGTAAAAATTCGTCTACTTATCAG
This sequence comes from Sminthurinus aureus, assembly GCA_034698265.1. Lineage (NCBI taxonomy): Eukaryota > Metazoa > Arthropoda > Collembola > Symphypleona > Katiannidae > Sminthurinus > Sminthurinus aureus. The sequence goes on along the minus strand of JAQGBH010005487.1, from coordinate 1,670 downwards.
GCCTGTAAGTCGAAAAAAAGAAGTAGTGGTACGCTACGCTCAAGATGTAATCTTATCTAGTGTAAGCTGAAATATTTTCTCATTCTATCTAGTGCAAATTTTTGGTTGCAGAAATATTTGAGCAACTTGTGATTATGAGCTGATTTAAGACGGTTTTTTCAAAAGGAATTCTACTATATAAAATCACGTGTATTTAATGGTATTGCCTGAGCTCGTAGGCCCTGAACTCGTAGGTACTGTACCCGTAGGTGGCATAAACTAGTAGGCATAAACTAGTAGGCATATGAACGCGTAGGTAGCATGTATTCATCGGCACTTTTACTGGTAGGTATACGTTTTAGTAGGCAATCAATTCAGAAAAATTGAAAGAGCTGGTGTTTTTGTAGACTAGTCTTTGTCAATATTTAATGTCATTCTCACAGTTTTTCTTTTACATTTTGTACATTATTTTTTTGGTCTTATGTTTTGAAGTTTTTTTCATAGTTTTTTTCAGTTTTTGATATTAGTAAATCGATAGAAAAAACAATAAATATAAAAAGACTTACTAAATGCAACTTCTGCCCTTGCTCTTTTTATTTTTCTGTTTGTGTTTATGTTTTTTGCGTGAATTGGATTTGCATGAATATGATTAGTCTTTACTCTTTGATCTTTCTGTTTATGGTTTTTGCGTGAATTGGATTTGCATGAATATGATTAGCGTACAAGATAAAGTGCCGACGAATACATATTTAATAACTAATGCAATAAGTAATACAAAACACTGGTAATAAAACATTATCAGTAAAAGGTACAGAGAATAGAAAGGGGTAAGAGATCAAAGTTGCAAGGCCAACGATTTAAAATGCCCAGAAGTAGGTTCATTTATAAAACCTGTGATTTGTTTCTACTTGTGAAACCCTAGAAATGTTCCATCGTTGCTACTGGACAAACAAGCGGTTTCATCCGAATGAACAAGTTTGTGACTTATAATGTCTACTTTTGTTTGTGCCTCAAAATTGCAATTCGGCTCGACACTTGAACAATTTTTCAAGCTTGCGGTTTTTGAGGCAAAAGGTGGTGCTAATTTGGTTTTCCCCAGAATTTTCACAGATTGAACTAGGAGATGAGGACCATGTTCTGGTTTCGGCTGACGAGTGAGTCGATGAATTTTGAAATCGAAAGATTGGGCAGTTGAAAACTTACAATTTGGTTCAGAACGTTTGAACAGGTTTTCTTTTGCGTTCTCTCGAGAGTGCTACAAGGTAACCTCTTTGAGCCACGACATAGGAACAGGATTCGAATTGACAAACAAACGGGTTTTCTCCACTGTGTCTTGCAATGTGAGCAATGAACCGCTTTTTGCTGTCAGGCGGGCAAAATGTTGAAGAGAACGAAACATCTTTTATAACTTAAATAAAAAAGAAAGTACTGGGCATCTTTGGCAACAGATTTCTTTCATCTCAAATTATTTGTTTTAATTTGAAAATTGTTCATTCTGAATCCCAAATCAGCGTGCATGTTTTGAGGTTTTAAGTCCCAGGAGAGAATTTCACAAAATCATTAGATTCAGAGCTGTGTTGAGTCTAGTGGTACGCACTAGTACTCGTTAGTACCACTACGTTTTTGGCAGATGGGGTTATTATGTTAATAAATATTTCGGAACCCAGGGACCAAATGTCAAAACGAGGTAC
>JAQGBH010005486.1:0-14237 GCA_034698265.1 Sminthurinus aureus | reverse complement strand
TTTTCTTGTGAGTCGTCAGGATTTGTTGATTTGTTGAATTTCATTATCAATCCTCCCTCTATAGTATAAGTACTCTAAGGGTAATACAATAGCCGGGAGCCCGACCTTCGAATCTGGTACTTTACTTTTTATTGTAAAACATATGATTTCAACTATTTCAAGGCATGTTACGTAAGCTTATACAGTGCAATCATTATACATTCAACAGGTAGCATTATCAGGAAACCCCACCCCCACCACTTTATTACCAAAACGATACATATTAAATATATAGTACACAATGTACAATAAACTATTAGACTTGACATTTAATACAAAACACGAGTTATACGGATAATAATGATAAAAATTAACGTCCAGGCTGTACTGTTGTCGAGGTTGTAGTAGCTATAAAAAAGTGTACATTTGGTGTAAATAAAAGTTGCATGTAATATTATATTATAATTATTGCCTATATTCTATAAAAACTTTTAAAGGCTTTGATTTTGTGAAAAATACACCGAAGCATTTGTTGATTACATTATAAGAATTTAAGAATTTTTAAACTGTAATCTTACTTATTAAACTTGATGTAGGGCAAGTAATATTGTTCGGTACTCTAAATTGAGTTTTCCCTGGAGCTGCACAGGAAACATAACAAATAAAGCCAGCAGCAGTTTCTCTGGAGTCACTTCGAAACCGAATCTTTAAATTATTTGTAGCTGACTGATAAATTCCATTTGGCTTTATGTCTCCGCAAAACCTAAATCACGGATAATCATTAGTTGGTGAGAATTTCTATCAATTTAAGGATATATTATTATTGTTTATTGTTCTGGCTTATTTTTTGTCATATTATTGTTTTTTAGTAAGGAAAAACCTTTGGTTAAATAGAAAGGTATCTGTAATTTTGAGGTAATCTTCCAAACAACTTAAGCTCTGAGGGATATCTGAGCAAGGACATTGAGCAACTAATGCACAGTGATGTCCAAAAAATCTCCACACACACGCTTCGTTGTTAAAGTATTCACCAACTTTAAAATTCGAACTTTGTATTGTAACAACTTGACCTGGTTTCATGCGCAGATACCCACATCCCACTCCAGTTTCTATGTAATATGAAAAAAAGGAGAAAAATAATAGCTGACAGTTAAACTTTTAAAAATCTTCATCATAATAAAGATTGATGAGTGACAGATTATTGGCACTATATTTTTTTTTGACATCTTGTAACGACTGTTTCATTTGTGAAAATTTCATTTTTGATACTGTTTCATAAGATGAATAAATATGAAAACTATGTACTATAATATGTAGTTTCTTACAATAATAGCATAAGTGATATATATATGTGACTCGTTCTGATGCATACGGAATACGGCATATGCAGCCACATTCTCAGTTTATATTAGAATATACCACCTTTCCATGGTTAAATGTCTTGACCTCGTTCATTATCGACAAAAACTTGTGTATTGTCATACACATTTTTTTTTTTACAAAATCTATTACTTGGATACTAATGGGATTTTTTTAACGAAAAAAAGGGGAAATCTACGATGATTACTCACCAGTAATTTTAATACGCGTAATGAAAATTTTCTACATACAAGAACAAAAAAAATATAGAACGAGTTCAGAACAAATAGCCACGGTAAGTTGGTATATCATTTCAGTAACTATAATAGTAGTATATTAGATATACATAGTAGGAGAGTACAACTGTTCTATATCTATACACGTTATAATAAAGTTTAAGTTGAGATTTAAGTCACTCTGTCACCTGGAAATCAGAAAAATATAATAAATATCAAAATTATTAGTTTCATCGAAATATAAATGCTTTTTTGTGCAATAATTTATTAGGCTTTTCATAGGACTAGAAACAAGTTACTAAAAGAAATTTACCAATTTGTAAATGTGATGCTGAGCTCCATGGTCTGACGAACTGACTTCAAATACATAGGCGATGCATAAAAGAGTTTCTTGAGTTTCACGATTGGTCACAACCTATAATAATAGTAGTAGAAAAAATATAATCTTTTTTGAACAACGTATTTACAAATTAGTTTATGCATCATGTTTTTTTCATCTGCATTTTAAAAAATTATACAACATAATAAATAATAATAATATTATATGAAAAGTAGTTGCAAGAAATAAGCAGTATAATAATATTGTCACACAAATATAAAAAAGAATGTAGTAGCAATCTTCGTATAATTTTATAGAGATCAAAATTTCATTTACTGTACCTGCAAAATGGTAAAATTTTCGAGAACGCTATTCATCATGTACTTCTCAGGCAGGTGTTTTAGTTTATGAATAAAATTTATCATATATTCACACATAGGGGATCGATGTATTCGGTACACAAATCTTCCATTTTCAAATCTTGGATACTCTGTTTCTACTTTTTCTACAACTTGTTTTCCAAACGAACAAACTTTCGTGGAACATGTGATTGTCATGTTCTCATTGCTCTCGTATCTGTTTTTTTTTTTAATTTCAAAATAACATATCACATACTTGATTTATACTGAAATTTAATATTAAAAAAATAAAAAAATAAATAATTAGCAATCTAGAAAAACAAAAAACTAGGAAATACTTACTGGCTTGTGACTCCATAAAATGCCCCAGTTTCATCCTAATAGTGATTCAAAGATTTATTCATCTTCAGTATATTTTATCTTTTTTTAAACAGTGTTAATTTATTTTTTACATAAAGATTTTGAAAACAAACATTTACCTGGATGTTGGAATTGAGATCAGCCCAGAATTTGACGAGGAAAAAAGCTACTTGGGGTCCTTTGTCGTAGAGTTCTTTTAAACCGCCTTTCTTTTCTGGAAACTTATCATATATTTGCGAAATACCCACCGACTACAAAACAGGGAATAAACAATATTATGATGTAGTCAAAATTCTTGATTTTGCATTTACATAATATTACAATCACTATTTAATATTATATATGCTGATACAAAAAAAATAACAATTACACTGCACATTGAAATATATATAAAGTATGGAATACTTAGTAAAGTTAGTAATCGAATTTTTGTCGTTATAGTACAGTGAAATATTTTTAATAAGTAATAATAATAATTGTAACTATTACCTCTAATGCTGGATCCGAATAACTGACAGGTCCGATATGGACAAATAAGTGTTTGTGATACTAAAAAAATATAGAAACAAAACGAATATAGAACTTATGTATAGGTATCAATAATAATATAAACAAAACACACATGTACACAATAATATTATCTTAACTGAGATACATTTTACATCAGTAAATCATTCTTATTTTCTGGACAGTAAAGAATTAGAAACATGGTAGTCAACGAGTTTATTAACCTCATCGATGCATAGAGACGGGCAAACAACAATTTATGTCACATATTTATCGAGGTTTAAAATATACATCATATATTATGTGTGAATGATCCACACTCATAATATATAGAAGTACTACTATCTATGTCCTACTCTTAAATAGTTATTCTATGTCTTTTTAAGATTTCCCTTTATTCATTTTTTACATGTGACATTGGATACAAAACTATATTATTATGACTAAGCCTCAAGACGTCATCATGAATATTCAAGTATAAATTGATTGATTGATTGTCTAGCGATACTGCCTATTGAAACAATAAAATTTATAACCACATTATTCTTATTTTCTTTCTAAAGTTTAAAACAGATCAAATAAAAATATTTCTAGCATCATTGCAGAGACTAGTCATTTACTTGTCTAGAATATTTGTATGTGATATGTACTCAATACGATAAACAATAGCTATTTCATACTATATACTCAAAACAATCTGTGCCAATAAATATTATCTCATAAGACTTGTGCATACTTATTTTCCTACTTGTAGACAGTTACATACTTTAATTTTAATACTGCAACCCATCACAATCGTCATCATCATCGTCATTTATACGTATTAGACATTTAGTACAATATATTATATATAATATGCACATTGTACCATAATGTTCTTGCTTAGCTTTAGTAGGCATAATATAGTTTGATGACTGTGTTATCATATTCAATAATCAAGGACAAGCCGTGCAGCTGTCAAAACATTTAAAATTGAGTATCGTAGTAGTATCCTTCTTGTGCAACTTTAATTTCATTCTATGATATGAATCAAGTTGCAACTGACAACTGAAACACTCCATATACTATCAATTATCATATTATACCTATTTATTATATATCTGCATAAACTTGCAATTTCATCTGTACTACATCGGGTTTAAAAATCAGGGCTACTCATCATGCTTCATGATGGTAGAAAAACATTGTATTAAAATTAAATTGCATTGTTTTTTTTTCAACTGTGAAAAAAATAAGAGCAACAAATGGATGATAAAACTTACTGTGTCTGGATCTCTTTGCTGCTCTAAAAATGCAGAAAATTCAACTAGGCAAAGCTTGTGAGTGGCTATAGCTCTTCCCTCCCAGGCTGAGCCTGAAGGTGGAGGATGAATCCCTACATCTAGATGGCCTCCGTTCCCAGTAGGAGGGTGCCCTTTTCCACCACCAGCTCCGTATACTGTCTGAGCAAAGGGCTTCACACTAGCAAAAAAACAAAACAACAACAACAGTCAAACACTGATTTTTACAGACAGACCATTGCACATTAACACGCACTGTATACATATATATATATATGTTTTGGATAGACGCTCACTTGACTGTTAGCATACTTAATCTACATAATATATAGTATAGTAATAGCAACACATATTATAGAATACAACAAAACCCTCAAAAACTAAAACAAGGGAAAGAGAGAATAAGAGATGGAGAAAAAAGAGAGAAGAAAACGAAAAAGATGTGTACAGAGAGAGGGAGAAGGATAAAGATGAAGTAGTAGTAGTAGTAGTAGTAGAAGTGGTAGAAAAAGAAGAATAAAACAGGTTCTAGAACTCAAGTGACCCATCCAATACACAATGTGAAGAGTAAATATACAGTCTTGCTAGTAGTAAATCATGTATTAAGAAGAAAAAAAATTGAAAAACTTACTCTTGAGAGGTTGGTTGTAAGCCCGTTTGCCAGAACTGTAAATACAAAAAAAAAATTACATAGAATTATAAAATAAATAATAAAACGACTAGAGTTTTATTCTATAAAGGGTTAAACAGAAAGAAAGAATATTATTGATATTATTTCCATGTGTGTGTACGCATAGGTGTAAACGCCTGTTATCTCATGGAAGTAAGATCATGATTCGTAATCTTATTATAATGCATGCAGATTATTATATATTCTGACAGATAGGGATCATCTAACAAATTTAATCTATTGAGGACATGTAGAATATATTCCATCTATGGTACATATTATTATATGTATATATATACATACTCAATTCTACAATTTCATCAAGAAATGGCTAATAAAATAAAAAGGAATCCTTAATATTTCATGACATTAAATTCATATTATTACCCTGTTAAAGTATATACATAAATTTTCAATCTAAAAAAGGGTATGTCAATGAGTCGGTGTCTACATCATCTTACAACAAATATTTTAAATGAAATTACTTTTGAAACAAATATTTCAAACGGACTTGAACTTGGATCATTCATAAAATACTAAATTCATAGCGCAAAGCAATGACAACGATTTAAATTAAAAAAATTAGAATATATGCTTACAGCTCCAGTGGGATAAGGGACAGTGGTACCCAGACCCAAAGTGGCGAGTCCAGCTGTGGCTTTTGTATGCATTGCAGTCGCAGAAACAATTTGGGCACTGGACATGGATGACATTGTCTGCAAAGCTTTTTGTGTGTCTTTGCCTGGTTGGTCTTGATTCTGCTGAAGACAAAGAATAAATTTATCGTAGTTTGTGTGATACAGGTATATTATATGCATGTTCAAAGGTTTACGCCCGTATTTACAAAATTCAATTAAACTCCTCCACTTTACAACTCGACATGGACCAATAAATAAACTCATAAACCAAACACGTAATAATAATAATAATAAGAATAACAATATCAAAACAACTAGCAATACATGATGACGTCATACAAAAACTCTATTCTATGTTATAGTCATCTTTCATTGCCTCTCAAAAAAAAATCAACCACTTCAAGAAGAATAAGTCTTTAACCAACCTACCCATCACACACAACTACTCACACATGTACATCGTTATCATCTCTCTGAGTTTGAATCTTAAAATAAAGTTAAGTCTTAGTATGTACAAAGCAGTCGTGAGGAACTAAAAACTCTGTACATATATCATATATGTACACTAACAAAAGATGTACATATATTATGCATAATATAATATTGTCATTCTATAGTATAAAAGTGCGTTGAATAAAAGTGTGTGTTCACGTACGCTTACTTTAATCTTCGCTTGGATTTCACGCATCTTTCTCCTGGCCAACACTTGTATGTGTGAGCTCACTTGCTTTCTTGTCCTGGTCTTTCCCGTGCGAAGTTTAATGTACCGGGCAATGAGTTCATTCCGACCTACAATTATCATAAAAAATACAGTAGTTTAGTTTCACTGATCATGTTTCACGTAATTTGCATAGTCATACAACAATAATAATAATAATAATAAGTATTATTATTAGTCTCATTTTATAATATTAGTTCAAGATTTTGCTCGTTTTGAAATGACATTGGTCACTATCACTTCATTTTCAAAACTCAATAATTATTAAGATCATCATACAACATATAATATTAAGTCACATTTTCAAAAGCAACTTCCAGTATAATATTATTACATGCACTTTAATAACGAAAGTAAAGCTATACACCAAATATGGAATACATAGTTCAAAGCGTACTCGATTGAAAAAAATATACATAACATGAAATATCGGTGAAATATGCATATTTCACTTCTTTCAAAAAATATGTATAATAACATGTAAAGGGATTCTAAGAAAAGTTCAGAGAAATGTATCTCATACATCTTTTGAACAACGAATAAAAATACAACAAGAGATACAAAATTCGTAGTATTTAGACATACAGATGTATGAGAATATATATATGTATATATATATTCATATCCGTTCATATCCACGTACTTAATTATTTGGACAATAATAAATGTACTTTCAAATTTTTCATGATAAAATGATTATGTACGTTGTACATGCTCAAACATGTATGTAGTAAACATATCCATGTGAGTTTACAAGTACATAATACATAATGTACAGTAATTCTTCCTCTTCCTCGCTTTTCAACGGTTGAATTCATTACATTTTTGACGTACCAGCATGCGGATTCCATTCCGCATCTTTTGATTTCGGATCAAACACGAATGCCCCATTCATTCATTGACTCAACAGGAATCAACCTACGACCAACTGACTTTTGCCAAAGTTCTGAATCCCTCTCTATATTATGCTCCTCTCTTTTTCTTCTTGCTTCCTCTGACAACAGTGTTGTACAATACCGAACATCCGGAAAAACCTTGCCGCCAAACATGTACGTGGATACATATATAGTACATTCTAGTCAATGCTAATCTTTAAATAACTTCAAGTTTGTGGCTCGTTTGATTTCTGACTTCTAACTGCCAAGAATCAAAACTTTAACTGCGACATGTATGCATATATACACATGCACAAATTGAATATGTAATGTTTGCATTTAGATAATATAGTATATATACATACTAGAAAATGTATCAGCTACGTAATATGTTATGACATTTTACTTGTTATAAATACATGGACGATGTGGGTATTATGTATATTATAACCATATAATATTTTCATAATGTTAATGAACCAAGAAATGAAAAATAGTACCTAGATGAAAAGTCCACTGAATTAAAATTACATGACTTACAGGTGGTCAAATATGGCTGATAAATATAATATAATAAAATCAATTTCCTACAAGAGAAAACAATCTATAATAAAAAAACAAGAAGAAGAAAAGAACAGACAAACATTTCACAAATGTAATGTGCAAGGTAAAAATACGATGATAATAATTTTAATCTAATAGGTTAATTTCCATTTTTCCCTTTGCAAAACAACGAAGAAGTCAATAAGATATTTATCATGACTTACTCTACATGTATATATATGCGTATGGATACATATGGCATGTACAATGTACATGTCTGTACAAACAAATAGTAAACAAAAAAAAAATTCATTCACGACCTTTTACTCAAAACAACCATACATACATACGTGCGAGTATATATATTACTAGTGAAAGGCTTGGTAGTTTTTCCAACAACAAAAAAAAATTCAATAAAGGAAAGCAAGTTGGAGGAAATCTCAAACTAATTAAGACATTTTTCTACTACATGGTCTCTTAATCGAGTCGAGGAAATGACTATAATCCAAGAGAGAAAAGCTCATGTTAGTAATAGCACTTTGGTGGAACAGTAGTCGGAGTAGAAGTGTAGTCAAAACCTTTACTCGTTGGCATTCATCCTTCACAGGAGAGAAAGAATGAACAACAGCAAACATACATGTGAAAAGAAGCGGGGGATTCTCTGTAACTCAGTGTGTATCATCGTATTTCGTTCACAAGTTATCTAGCGTACTATGTTCTTTTCAGCAAGAGAAAGAGAACATGAGGAGTCTAACACTTTGACGTGTACAAACTTATACAGGATATGTACAGCGGTATACATACGTTTCCAAGACATGGGATTATATAATAAGACCAACAACGTCTCATATATATAAGAGCTTTAGAGGGGATGAGACAGGAAGACTGAAGAGAGAAAGAGGATGGGAGAAAGAAATAAAAATCGCTCGCACAAATTGAGGTATATAAATTTTCTCTCAGCAAAACTAATCGTTGAAATCGTTGTGTTTCACCAAGAACGATGTTAGACCATGGTTGAAATTGCCTCATCATTTTCTTCTCGCGCGATTCTCTATTTCTATCTTTCTCCTTTTTTTTACTTTGTATGTGCCTGTGTAGAATCAAATAGACGAGAAAGAAGCAAAACGTCTGTCTTCCAAGAAACAGAAAGCTCGTCGTCCCCTTCAACAACTCATGGCATAGATATGTGTACGATCAAGTCTATCCATGTACAACTCCAATTCTTTCTTCCTTTTCTTAGTTTTTGCAGAACTCATCCACACGTTTACTAGCTAGCTACCTCTGTTTTCTTAGGCCAACAGAAGAAAACGCCGACAGAAATGGAATGAGAAAGGAGAGAGAAACAGAAAAGACAAGTAAAAAAAAGAAGAAAGCAGAGAAAGCAGAAAAAAAGACAGTACTATATAGTACTATCTGTACTGGTTTTGTTCTCCTAATATGTTTTAGATATATATATATATATATAATATGTACATGTATATTTAGACTGTGACATATACATGTAAGTATTATGCATATGTATATACATATTACCACATAGATATATATATATATAGATAAACTAGCAATAATAGTCAGACTTCGGTAACAGAGTAAAAGAGCGACTCAAGTTGAACGCATTATTGGATGTGAGGAATGCAAAAAACAATGTCTACTCTAGTCTAGTCATTTTGAAATCTCCACTTATCGCTTTTCTTCAATATTATTTGTCACTCTTATTCCTCTCTGTCTCTCTCGCTCTTCTATCCTTACTTTCTCTCTCACTCTCGACAAAGGTTCTTTCCCCAGCCAGTTGTACAATCAAAAGGGACTGTACAAATGCGTTAGAAAAAGCAAAGCCCGTTCCAACTTCTCTGACAGATTCACCACTGAAAAATAAATTCCTTTTCATTTGTCACCCGACTTTCCTATTTCCCATTTACGCCTTTGCTTTTTTCCTGATTCACAATCCACTTTTCTTTGCAGCACCTCGTATACACTGAATACATACTTTCCCCAACATACAGTGAGAAGCACAAGAAGAGAGCGAAGGAAGTACGAGATAACAAAAAAAAAAAGAAGGAAAGGAAACAGAGGCTACAAAAGTTTTACTTTATGGGTACTTCTTTCTATTCGTTCATGTTCTTATAACTATCTTCTTTCTTTTGCTTCAATGAAAAATTTGCACGTCTTCCAGAGTCACCAGCTTAAAATAAATTGAAATCAGATTTCGCACAAATCTATGATCTTATACTACGCATAATTTTTAGTATTTGTTTTTAGTTCTTTGGTGTTGTAAAGCTTTGATTCGTAGTCCTGTTTGACGTTTTTTATTCTTACATAAATCCCCGTTTTACATTTTTACATAGAAATTGCTGTAAACACAATCTCCTCAAGTTTATGTATATTCAGTATATAGTATAGACTCTATACTGTATGTATGCAAATGTAGACAAAATGCATTTATTATATATTTTATTGTTCAAATGCATTTTGCATATTACATAATGTAATAAAAGTCTATGAGTGTTAATCATGAACTCTGCTGCATTTCCCACTTTATCTACTTTGACCAAAAATGAAAAAAATGCCGTTATGTAAAGAGAACATATAGCTAGCTGGATGAGGGCAGAAGAAGAGAAAGAAGAAATTGAAGGACAGAGGGAGAGAGAACGTGGTGCTGTATGCCCTGTCTCTCTCTCTCGCTGTCTCAGGTTTGTATTATACATGTTATGCATCATACAATCTCTCTTTTCACACTACTACTACTTTGAATGCTACTAAGACTTCACACACTGGTATACAATATTATTATAGTGTTAGTATGTACATTGCAAGCCTCCCTCCGCCTTCTCATAACACACACACACACACACATTTACAAAACCGCCTCATTCACCAAAACTTTGTTCATTTTACGCGAGAAGACCAGACATGCGACGAGCACTAAGCACCGACTAAGGAGAGAGGTTAATGTGTTTGCACATATTACCTACATCTAGCTTCATACAGAAATAAATGACACCAGAAGAGTCACTCACACATTATACCTGGTACTAAAGTATGACGACTACAACAACGACGACAAAACTAACTGCTCTTTCAACAAAACTGCCTCTTACTCATAGCCCTCTAAAAAAAGTATTCATCGTTAAATGCTGAATCATTAAACAGTTTACCTTATTTTACGACTCGTATACGATTTTACACAAGAATGTCACAAGGCTGTCTGCATTTGTTTGATAAAATGTACATAATAGAAATTACATTACAACTACTATTGTGAATAATACTATTATTGTTCTTTGTTTTTTTAATCTTTTGGAAGGAAAAAATAAATAAAAATTTCTAACTCAATAAAATGTTCCATACAAAAATCAGGAAAAATAATGTTTTCATAATATGATCATAACTCAATCACATAAGTATATGTATATGTATATATATAAATAACAAACATTCCGACTGCCGCAATACTGTGCTAATAAACTCCAACATGTATACATACGATAACATTCAATCTATTTTAGAATATTACATGAAATACAAAAGAACCTAATATACGGTTGTATGAAGAGGGAGGAAGGATCAGTATTAAAAAATTTATGCATCATATTACTATAATATTATTATAACTAGTACTAGTACAACTACTACTACTACTATTATTATTATTATTATTATTATGACTTTTCCTAACACGTATCATATCCTATCCCGACTCTTTCAATTTTTGTTTTGAAAAAACCTACTAAGGCATAATATATCTTTCCAAACAACTTTATTATTAATACTTTTAATATCACATGTTTCTATTCATATTTAGCTAATTTTTGAAGGAGAAAGAAGATTACTTGTATAACAAGCAAGGAAAAATGGTCATACTTTATTACATAATATCAGTAGTAGTTGAGCTCTGCAGTCAATGTAAAATCTATGTGAAGGAAAATTTTGCATCAAAATTCACTGAAACTCAATGACAGAGAGAAACTCATTAAAACTGGGTTCCTATTTTATATTAGCACGTACTTGTGAAAGAATAGCCTTACAATAGATTTACAAAGAAATAATACAGTGATATAGACTTATAGACTAACTCTGTATTTCTTTCGACATAACGGATTGTCATGGGACCACGCTTTTTTTTGGCCAGTATAGAAAAAAAAAATCCAAAAAGACTCAAGAATATTCTGGAGAGTAACAGTGAGAGAGTGAAGAGAGACAGAAAGCGAGGACAGAATTTATGGAGTCGATATTTAGGCAAGCCAAGAACACAAAAGGTTTGTCGAATGAGGATTGGATGCTCCCGGTTTACATGTCTCATACATATTACCTTTTCTATAAACCATGGCAAGCATATATACAATAGTATATAGGGTCATAGACAGAGAATCCGGTCGGTCGATCCCGGAGATCTACCCGGGAGAAAGGGAAGACAGGGAAGCAGGAGGGGGAATTCAGAACGATATCCCAACTAAACTATGCCAAGAATGTCCAATTAGTGCACACTGAACTGAACGGTATATGAGAGTAAGCGAATGAGAGAAAGAGATAGAGAGAGAGAGCGAGAGAAAGAGAGAGCGTAAAAGGGAGAGAGACATAGACATTGAAGAAGAGATGGAAAGAGATGAGATGAGAAGAGAGACTCAAAAAAGATGCGTTTGCCCTATCCGGACCAAAATGAGCGAAATGGATACGGATCTGTGAACGACGCTCTGAGACGAGGAGATGAACTTTCGTATCCTTGATTCTCGATTTTGAAGGCAATTTAAATGGTTGATTTTACTTACCATACATTTTCCCTTCATCGGATAATATAATTTTTCTGCGACCACATGGAGGATAAATAGCCAGAGCTTCTTGGAAACTTTGTTCAATATCGGGACTCCAAACTCCTTCTGCATCAGATGATGACAAATCCTTATCATCCTATATATATATATATATATATACAAGAAGAAAAAGAAACATATATTTATTCATAAAACAAAAAACACTGAATGCCATGATCATAATATAGTAGTACCAAAAGTGTATATACATATAATATACACACACATTGTATATATATAATATACGTTCATAGGCATAACGTGGAACATGGTGATTCGATTCTTTGCAAGTGTAAACATTTCTCTAGGATTGACCCCTTGAAAAGTTTTCATTCAGTGAGAAAAAGATATAAATCTGATGAGCAAAATCTATGAAGCTTTAGAAGTAGCCGAATTTTTTTTTACTTAACGTACATACAATGAAAACTTCTCAGAAGGTAAGACTATAGAGAATTTTACATTTGAAGAATCCAAGACCCCTTCTACTTATAGAAAAACTGTTTTACTAGTAATATTTAATATTATTATTGAATAAAACTGGTATCAGTAATATATGTAGCTCTATAATTATGAACAACTTACATCACTCATGTCCAAGCTTCTATCACTCCCCGCTCCATTTGTATTATCCTACAATAAGAAAATGAAGAAAACAAATTAAATCTTTTACAAATAACACGAATCAAAATTTTGAATACACCCAAATTCATCCTTTATTCATGTTTTCCTTATAAATCATTTTTCTATACAATGGCAATACGTAAAATCAATTATCATGTATGCTAAATTATATTTTACCGGAGCGGGGGCGGAATTCGGAGTCCACGGAGAACTCAGCTTGCCGCCGGACGTTTGCTTAAGTAAATAACCCAGTTCCGAACCGTCTGTAACAAAAGAAAGACACAAAAAAAAATTGAAATTGTAATCATTACATTATAATTACTTGCCACGAAGAACATTTTATTCATAAAAACCAAAAGGTTTCTCCATTTACTATACATAATATACGGGTACATAATCATATGAAAACGTGATATACTTGTACTAGTTGTTGTAAAATTCTATTCTTATACTATGAAGTGTTTTAGCATGGAAAAATCTATGAACCCAATTTCATATAATATGGATTGTTTTCCATCAAAAATGTATATTAACATTATAGACCTAATTTTTTTTAAGGCAAATTAATTAAATGTTATTTTTTGATTTTGTATAATATGATTGGCATGTGATTTGCAAGATTCGCTCAAGTTTCTGAAATAACTAACAAATATATACATTGATAAAAAAAGAAAAGATGATCAGATTCGGAGCTCACACATTTACACAAATACTCACGTAAAACCATGGATGGCACCTGGCTTTAGTTTATCCACTACAACATACTTTATACATGTAGACAGAAAGAATAAAGTTAAAAATCCTCCCTCCATGAGGATTTTATATCGCCTACAAAGCATAAATGTTTTAGGCTCCGGAAGCGAAGCAGAGTATAAGAATTTTTCGCATAATAAACTTGTCCACTAGTTTGAAAATTTTCCCACTAGAGGGCGCTGACTAGTTTAAAATTTTCCCGCTAGGTG
>JAQGBH010005485.1:0-14238 GCA_034698265.1 Sminthurinus aureus | reverse complement strand
TATGATAGGTTGTTAGGTATAATATATTATATATAGTCTCATTTTCAGTGAAAAAAAGGTTTTGAAGTTCTTACAAAAAATGGAAAACAAAGAAGTAAATATACATAGAGTATATATCTAGAATATGTAACGGGAAATAAGTTGAGTTAATTTTTATACGGAAAAAATGTCTATCGTGTATTTTACTATATT
This sequence comes from Sminthurinus aureus, assembly GCA_034698265.1. Taxonomy (NCBI): domain Eukaryota; kingdom Metazoa; phylum Arthropoda; class Collembola; order Symphypleona; family Katiannidae; genus Sminthurinus; species Sminthurinus aureus. The sequence goes on along the minus strand of JAQGBH010005485.1, from coordinate 14,046 downwards.
ATTATTACTATTATCATTGTTACTAAACCGTTGTTAATAATTTCAAGTTAAGCACATAAAAAAGTTGTGTTGTTGTTCTTAATATTTTTCACGAAATTTTTTTTCTTCTATATTTATGGTATGGAATATTGTTTTTATTTTCTCTTTTTATTTACTTATTAGTATTATTATAATATGTACCTACAACTCGTTTTACACAAATATTATTATTATGTATGTTAAATATGTTAAATAATAATAATATACACACATATATATACAGATTACAGACGTTGTGTAGTATGTATACTTTATTTAATCAGGAACTTGAGACCGTTTTCTATTTCCTTATAATAATATAGTATATACACAGGGATGGAAAATATATATAATAATAAAACATAATAAAATTTTAGCTTTAATAGAAAAATTGAAATTATACACATACAATATGAAATAATATTAAAATACGGTTCATGGAAAACAACAAATTGTTATACAGTAAACATAATAATATATGATAAATCTATTCATGTATGTTTTAGCAATTAGCAACTAGGAAACTAAAAATATATTGTTTGCTGTTTGCTGTACTGTCAGCTGTTTCACACATGTAAAACATCTATAATATTTTATAACATAAAACATTATACAATTCGTGTTCCGTATAAAATATGCTAAACATTTTGAATATATCCTGTAGTATATATTTCGACATCCCTTTCCGATTAAAGAAAATAGTAGAAATTAATGTACAGTTACATCAAGCACAATAATTTGGAAGCAAAACTATACGCTTGCTCAATTTTTACTTGACGAATATTATATTATTATACATTCACAATTCCAACTTTTCCATTGTGTTTTATAGAATATACACACATACTGCATAGTATAGCATAGGTTATAAAGTATAGTGTAACAAAAAAATAATATAATACAATGATAGAAAATTCAGGATGTTGTAGTTAAACTATTTCAATTATCAGTGTATTTTATTAAATAATCATAAAGTTAACCAAATGCAAATTTTATGTAGATAGTACTACATTATATTCCACATTATGGAAGCAGATTACTAACAACACATATTAATATCAATGGTATAGAAAATATAGGAAGAAATTCATCCTTAGCATATAGTACGTAAAACAAAAAAAATGGGCGTAACAGTAAACTTCTCTTTAAATGACTTGTATAATAATAGTGTTGATGAATGTACTAAATAAATTTATTAGACACGTGTAGCAAAAGCAGTATAAAGAAAAAAATTACAATTTGACAGTCGTAGCGATGTTTTTAATTATGTTAACATGAGAAATTATGACTTATTTATTAGGACAAAACAATTTAAACATTTTCAATACCTTTTTAAAAATATTTTACATCAGTTTTCGCCTCCGTCTGTAGGAAAAATTTAAGCAAGAAATACAAAAGATTATTGTGGTTGAAGAAATGCGTACACACTACACACATGTATACATACATATATATAATATATATATATATATATATTTATGACACGAAAGAGTAAGATTTAGTCATTATTATGATACACATATAGTATAAAGTACACCTATATAAATATTTGTATTGATTATAACCTAATGAGAAAAAAATAACGTGAATACGTATAGAGAGTATAAATAAATGGAATACTGTTATTACGATCATTATATTTAAGACACCTCTAAGTACATTTGTGTACATGTGTTTTTTTGTAACAAGAAAAAGATATACACAAATGTATAGAAACTAAGACTCCAATTTTAAGATTACTAATATGTTTAATTACGTATATAAAAATGTAACGTAAATTATAATGTACAACTAAGTAAAATATGATGCTCGCATTAAATCCCAACACATATACAGACAAAAATGTATGTCTATGTATATACATTAAACAAAAACTTACATACAAAATTACGAGTATGTATTCAACAATGATTATTATTAATTATTTAGTACTCTACATATATTATATATATATATATATATATATATATACCATATTATCATTGTTGTTGTTGTTATATAAATAAATAAATATATATATATAAATTTTCAAGATAGTGTACAGATAAAAATATATACCCTGCATATATATATGTATAAATATTAATACGTAAACGTAGTAGAAATATCTATTATTAATTATTATGTATATGTATAGAGATATATGTGTATTGTATACAATGTGTACATAGTTTGTATGTAAGTATGTGTAAATATATAATGTATGGATGTGTGGGTCTATATTATGCTGTATTATACTATTATTGTAATAATAATTATTATTATTATTGATGTGAATGTGTACAGATTTGTAGATCTGGATAGCTTAAAAATACCTATATATACAAACGGAAGTAAAATATGAACATGCAAAAAATTAAATACATAGCTGATGGCAAAGCACCATTATTGTTTTCCTATAAAAAAATATATATCAATTTTTTGACTGTGTGTATTAATTTCCATCATATTTTAATCATAATTAACTCATAAATATTCATCTTACATCACAGGCCATTTTTTAATCTCATGAATGATACATTTCGGTATACCTAGTATGTAATATACACATGGTGTTTTTCCTTATACTCGGTCATAAATTAAACACGCTCTCGATAGATGTTTCTCTATTATATTTATACGGTTTTACTTTCTACTAAAAAATATGCATGCATGTAAAATGTAAAATGCTCCTTGTTCATGTCATACATAATAATATATGCATCAATCGATTCACCTTTTTTAAATGTTTCCTCTAGTTAGAAACAGAATAAACAGTGTGCAGTGCAGTGGGGTAAAAGTGTTTAAAAACGTGTCTAATTTCTCCAATGTAATTTTCTCACTCAGTTTGTTATAATACTTGTTCATAGAGAATCTTCTTTGATTTCAAAGATTACCTATTTACTGGCTTTTACATGTCACGTACTTATATTATATTATATGATATGCACTTTTGACAAAGGCAAAAGAGAGAAGAAAAACAACAAACAACATAACCCCAAATCGGCACATGTACTTTTGCACTCAAACAAGTTTTAAGCATTCTGTTTGTCAAGTGTCAACATTGTTTGGTAATAAAACTATTTCAAAATACAAGTAACAGTTTTACTTGTGAAAGTCAAGGTAAAAGTCAAAAACACACAGGAACAAGATTCATAATTCCTTATCTGCAAATGTCATGCAAATACATACATGGTAATAATGAGACAAGATCTGAGATGCCACTTACTTTGTACATTGATGATCCACACGCGTTTTTGCAATTTGCACTATTTAGTGTGCTGAATCAAATCAAGAATATCAACATCGTAATCCTGAGTACTGCAGTTGTTGTGTTTCGTGACACATGTTATTAGTTATGCCTACCAGCATTGCTGTGTATTTTTTAGGAAGTGTGCGAAGATTTTTTTGAAGTAAAATAATAACATATATGTTTATAAAGACAAGGATTATGAGATTCAGACACAAAAGTGAGGTGTATATTTTTGTCGTCGTTTTTCTTTTTTCATTACCAATCTAATTCAAATCGAGTAGCTGTAGAAAACGAATGCACGAAAGAATTACAATGTGGTTGGTGATTTTTATTTTTTTTATTACCATTTTTCACCTTTTATGCTTAGTACAAAATACAAAACACAGAGAAATCCATACTGCTGGGTATGATAATATTATTATAATACTTAGTACATGAAGAATATTAAGTATAAGAGAGTCATGTATGCACGTAGTGTAGCATAAACATATATGTACATGGCTAATTGTTGAGAAAGAGATCAAAAAACCACAAGAATCACCACAGATTTTTGATTTTGTCGTGATGCCCCATGTGAAATTATACGTTGTGGAATTGAAAATTTGGCAAAATACATATGAAGTAAATGTACTCTTATTTATATGATATTATTATATGTATATATACATTTATCCATAATGTACCATGTGTTTGTATGTATACCGGTAATGTATAGTGTAGTAGATACTAGATACTGTACATTGTTCATCTTCAAAACATATTCATCATACCCATATTATTACTATCTAGTAAATTCATTGAAAAATCGACCTATACGTTTCATCTCATGTTGTATTTTATTTATCAAAATAAATCCACATCAAATTTTCATTCTTTTTCTTTTATAAAGAATATAAACTACACACGCATATCTACGAGTCTTAATTAGTTGTGTATGAACACATTTCACATTTCCTTGTCTACCTTCCTTTCCGTTCACGTGCACACTTTATTTTATTGGATTTTATACATACTTACTTGCCTACCTATATTATGAATTATGAAGTTCAATGTTCAACATTTAATGCCAAAAAACATACATGTACATGCAAAACAGATCATAATGAGTGTACATTGTACAGAATGCAGAAACAAAAAAAAATACATGATCCAACTTAGATTGTCAAATTAATGTATATTATATTATATATAAATATGTGTGTACAGTGTACACTACACACATAACCACATTATTCTTTCGCTTTTGTGTGTATTCTGTCGCCTGCACGTAAATTTCTGAAGAAAAAGGGAAAATCATGTATAAGATAATAATATATTTATAAAAGATACAAGATACACATCGTCATGTATTTTATATTTTATAGCTACAAGTCGCAGAACATTGCACAGAGAGAATAGAGAATAGAAAAAAGGTAGATATCTATACACACATTTGTATTATTATAATAGAAAGATGACATGGTGAAACATTGAACTAAAGATAAAGTGAAACACCCAAGATGAAATGCATGCACAAAATCATGTGTCTGCGTCCCCTAATTTGAAAAGGACTCTACAGTCTTATACTTATTATTTGCTATATCACTGCCTTCCCACTGCAGTCCACACACAGGTTGATATTTTACTTTTACTCAAACCTCCACACTGTATATAATGTATAATGTCCTATCATATCATATTATCGTACACAGTCAACTTCATTTTCATAGATCACCGACACTATATTCACAATGTACAATACTGCAATATGTTATCACAGTATGATTGCACTCACTGAGATTTTGGTCAGTTCCCTTTCGTTTCGGCTCACACAGTCTAACATCTAACTACCAACTACCACTGATAAACAAGCAGTAGTTCATGAAGCATTCATTCATACAACCACGACAGACTCAAGCTATTCGATAGTAAAAGTCAGTGAACATTCATTCCTATTGTTGAATTAGTGAAACTGTTTTTTTTGTGTGTGATGGAGAAAACACATGGGAATCGAAAATGTTTTAATTTGTAATTGTGATATTTTCTTCAGTCCATCAGTTTAATTAGTAAACTATGCTAAAAAATGTATCATTATTCGTACTGTGTTCAAGTATGTACTAATTTACTTCGGAAATAACGAAATAAGATTCTAAAAAAGTGATAACTAACGTGAAGTGAATTTTCGAAATATTCAGTGGTGAATGAATTTTTCAGTGTTTTTTTTTTGATAATTCATAATAGTTTATGAAAATATTGTTGTTCCCGTTGCAATTAACACATGAATTTTCAACATACAGTTGGGTTACAGGTAGAAATTTTCATTTATTCCATTGAGGATTGATTTTCATGCGTTCTTTTTCAATTTTCCATAAGTTTATAAAGTTTACGGATCCAATTCTGTTTGTAAATTTTGTTGTAGAATTGTAAAACTATGATATCAACAAAAGGATTAAAGAAGAGCCATGCCATATTTTTCCTTCTGCTGGTCATCGTATGGCTAAGTTCAGCATTTTCTGAGACTCTGACGTCTCAAAAATATGGAAGGATAATTAGAAGAATTGGAAATCGGAATTCCTCGACCACTCAGTTTAATACCTATCCTGTTGTAGCCGATCGAAGATCCAATAATAACGTCCAATTGAGTAGACCTAGTAGTGGTTTAATTAAGAGAAGTAGTAATGGTAGAAATAACAATACTGTAACGAGTATATCCTCATCAGTGTCTGTAGCAAAAAAACCTTTGACAGCTAAGAAGCGAGAGACTAAACTACCATTAGAAAACTTATTTCCCAATGTGTATAAACCCAGTTTTACCTCTACGGATAGTCCTCAAGAAGCATTGAAGTCTGCCGTATTGAATCATTCCGTAGAATTACAAGATTCGGAAAAGGACCTTGATCGACTCGTTTTTTCTCAACTTCCCCAGGGTTCAAAATTAATTGTAAAGACAGTCAAAATTGTCAAGACGGATGATGATGGCAACGAACAAGATTCAGGAGATGAAATGAGTAGTTGGAAGATATTAAGTGGGAAAACAAAGTCTCATGGTAGTGGTGACAGCAAGGGCAATGCTAGTAACGAGGATGAGGAAGATGAAAATGAGAACAACAACGAATTTCCAGATTTAATGTCTGCAGCCTCACAACCAGCATCTCACTATAATTCTCATGGTTCAAATGTACGCAATAAGGAAAAAACACAGAAATACTACGATGAGAAAGATCACGGAAAACAGCATAAGCATACTATCACAGGTGAATGTTAAATTCATGTGTTTGATTTTGGTTTGAGAGTTTTTTTCCCATAATTACTAATTAACAACAACATCAACCTTTGTGTTTAGTAGTCCCTGTTTCAAAGAAAATATATACATTTAAAATTAAAATTTATAACATGTTTTTTTTGTCATGTGAAAAGACACGGAAGGGACCAAAGTAAAGAATTATCATGGGCAAGAGAAAGGACTTACGGACTTTGCAAATACTGATGGAAAATCTCAAAAAAATGAAGGAGAAAGATTTAAAGACTCAAAAAAGAAGAACAAGGGCAGGAAAGTTACAGTAAGTTGTTTTATTTTGAGTAGCATTCAATAGAATAGACAGAAAGAACGTTATCATTATCTGTCACTACTTGTGACATGACATGACCAAATATACATAAACAATTTTTGTAAGTATAATTTCATACACTATGTACACTGTATATAATATGCATAATAATAATATGTGTATCTATATTTGCAATTTTAACCTGCATTAAATTTAATTACCCGACAACTTAACACCCGTCGAATAAAATCATGTATATAAAAAATATATATAATAGATTTTCACGTCACAACAATGTACAATGTACACTGTACACTGTACACAATGTACTCATCTATATGTACAATGAATTCCTCTCTACATCTTTCTAGCCGTTTATATTCTAAATATGTGAGTATTGGATTTGATATTTGATACAATTTCTACTGCACATGAAATGATAGACTTTTTAACGTCCCTCCCTTCACAAGAAATGGTCATGCCAAATAAAATTTTCATTCAAAGTAAATATGCGAGAAAAGACGAAAGAGCTTCTCCCTTTTCTTCTTTCATGTCTCAAAGCTCAACAATTTATCATTTTTTATAACAAATCAACTATTTAAGTAAGTACTTACTACCTTCTTCTTCTTACTCCTACTTCGTTCCTTTTTATGCATAGGCAAAATGGCTGTAAACTTTTCCTGTACTTTTCTTCCAATTGAAGTTTCTATACATACAGTTTAATTTTACACACTTGCTTGCTCGGCCGTACCAATTCCTTTATATCCTCCAATTTTCTTGTCAAAATGCAATTTGTTCTCCGTTTGTACACATTATGAAATGAAAAGACTCAATTTCTTGTTTTTCGTTTGTTTTTACCCATTGGAAAAAAAAGGAAAAAGTACAATCAAAAATAACAATACAAACAGTATAGGTATTTTACACATGTACAAATGTATAGTGATCCAAAAAGTTTTGTAGAATATTCATCCAATTTTCTGTCCCCTTTTCCTATTCACGTATTCGTTAGTACAGTCCCGAGAATTTAATAATTTACTGTAAACTATAAAACCATATCGGGAACCAATAGAATAATGTAAAATGTCCAAAAATGTATTAATATATTTTAAACAGTCTCAATACTCAATATATTTTATACAACTACCTAGTTGATCAATTGTTTGCATTTTTGATGGTTTGATCGAAAGACGATGTCGATTTCTAAAATAGACGAAATACTAAATCATTCGTTTAATTTTTTCATTATAGGGATTTAAAAAGGTTTATCATAGGGAAGAATTTCAAAGAACTGAACAGTAAGCAGTATTTCATGTCCTAATCCTAAAATCTTACAGTACGTAGCTGATAGAAATGCTATCTAGAAACTATAGATGATTTTAACATCACACTGCATTATAAAAAAATAGTATTTAATCTTTGTATGTTCAATTAATTGAAAGTTTTTACGACGACGAAGAGGCGAAACGGATAGCAGAAAACTTCGGAGCTAATGATGCCAAAGAGAAAAGTGCTCACGGCTTAAAGAATGATGATCGAAAATACCATGCAAGTTGACTCATTCACTACAAACTTATACCATATTAAATAAATAGTGTAGTTAGGCTTGTAACTAACAGACTTACTTTTTTTTGGTATTCTATTGTTTTAATTTGCGTTCATGACTTGTATAGTGAGTCGTCTTCATATTACTATACATTACATTACATTGTAGTCTTGTGTATTCAGTATCGGTATTGTCACATGGTTCATAGTTATGTTGAACGTCTAGTCACTAGTGTGCGTAAAATGTGCGTTCTTATAGTTTGTAGATGACGGGCGTGAATGTACTCTGTAGGAAAAACTAAAATTAAGCTTTTTAAAACGAAAAGACGCATACAGAGTAGAATTAAACGCAAGTAAACAACGTACAATACTATTATGTGTAGTATATATGTATAATGTAAAGGTGAGCAGATGACCTTTAGCGTAGAATGTACCCAAAAAAACAAAACAAAAGAGCATGATATAATTAGCTATATTGTTATTCGTATTTAATCATATGTAGTTTTGATTATACAAGTAGTGTCTACAGTGTGTGAACAGTGAGCACTGCTCACTGAGCAGCCGTCATTAGTTAGTTTACTGTAGTTACATGTTTCCATTGTTTGTTTATTCAAACTTGTGACTGTATTATTATTAAATTATCATAAATGCTAAAAGTAATTTGTTACAAATACATAATAGAGAAATCGTAATGGTTTCAATGATTTCTCCTCTCCATCTATTTAGTTGTTCCTCCTTCCAACAAACACGATAATAACTTTATCAACTTTTACTTTCAATTGTTTCCTTATAGAAAATGTTATATCATAAGTCCCTCTCTCCTTTAGTTACTTCAATTTCCCTGTTTTTGACGTTTCCTATTACAAATACACTTAGTTACTGACTTACTTATGTCATTGATGCTGCCAATTGCTTGTGCATTGTTTGTGAGAATCTATTGCTTTTTTGGTTTGTATAAAAAAAATTGACCAGAAAGAAAAAATATTATACTATGTGTGTGTGTGCGTAAGCTTTATGACAGGAAGGCTTCAAATAGTAGTGTGACAAAGAATAACAAACAAAAAATAATACCAGACAAACATAACAATAATGAATGAAAAAATAAAAAAGTAAAAGCTTTTCTGTTCACATGCTTTATGAGTATAATCGTAAACGCATTAGCCGCAAGATCTTTTTTTTTACTACAATTCCTGCTACTGAGACCACTTTGGTTTGGCTTTTCATATTTGTAATGCAGAGATGTAAGTATCTCTCTGAAACAAGAAATGTTTGTCATTAAACTGTTGAGTAGTGTATCAATTATTGTAGGTGATTGTGGTTCTTGTTATTTGGTCAGGATACGTAGATAGTTGATAGAAACAGTTTTCGAATTCTCTTTCTTCCTAGTAGCTAGACTAGTCTAGAAAAGAATAAACTAAATATTGTGCACAAACAGAGAAATTTTTTCAAACCACTTTCAACAGTGTAATATATAATGATAATTTTTTGGTGTCTTATGTAAAAATTCTGATTGTTCTTTGCACACATGATGTAGTACATACGTTTTGATTTTTGATCTATGATATGAGATCTTTCAACTTATTTTAAATATAAATTGACAGCACATCCGATATCAAATATATATTTAGGTATATATATATATACATTTGTTTGTTGCTCATTGTGCCCGCCTAGCCAGTTTTTTCTGTATTTTGTGTATATACCTGTATTTCTTGTTCTTCTTTGTAGTCTAGAATGTTATAATTTATAATACACTACAAGCTATATGTACACTTATCTTGAGTATAGCCATAGTATATATTATATATACTACATTATTCACTGAACTGGTCCAAAAATTTGTTGATAACACTTTTGTAATATTCCTGCGTGTGCAGTCAACAATGGACAGACAAAAATTTTTTGTACATATGTTTGATTTGAAATCTGTTCATCAGTGGCAGAGTGTTGGTTTAAAACAATAATAATTATTATTAATATTACTGCATGTTATGTATCACTGATTAAATGAGCATCCAAATTGTCTATGCTTTAAATATTAACTTTCATAATAGCTTCCATATTCCATAGGATTTCTACTTTTGTGGCTTATATTTTATATTTACACTAGTTGATTTTTCATTTTGATTCAAATTTCACTGCGGAAGTATAGCAAGTACTATTGTTAACATTTTATTTTTAGTAGGCAACATAAATTATTTCGATAGTATCTTTAGCTATTCATTAAACATGATTAGAAACGCATGGAAAATATTTCCAAAACAATCATTATTTGGTTTCAATACTGTAATAATAACTTGTTTTAAAACGGAAACTTATCCATCTACATAGAGGTGTTCTTAACGTTGATTAAATTGTTATCAAAATATTTGTTAGGCGTATAATTTAAAGCTTACTTTGCTTGAATCTCTATCTTAGTTATGCTAAACTACCATTTTAAATTTTAATGCATTTTGGAAATTGAAAATTGTTGTGAAAAGTTCAAGATTCAAATATGAATGTATGTGTTTGTGTATAAAACTCAAACTTTTACTTGCACAAATTTGCTGACTGTTTACTATTATTTAGTGTATTCAACATTGAACATGTGGTCAATCGTCGCAATGCAATGGTCTATTGCATCTCTTATCTTGAAATTCTAATGTATTTTCTTTCACCTTTTGTAATGTATTAACTAATTGAGAATGTGTATTGGTTGATTTCTCTCTTTACTATATTTTCCCACAGTCGATTGCACTAAACAACATGTATATGCATACTTACAGGCTAAAAGCTAAAAGTTACATCTTCCAAGTTACCAGCAAAGCTTTCTCACAGTATTATTCAGTAGTTCTTTGGAAATAATTTTAACACTGCACTACGCAACAAAACAAAATACAACAGTACTTTGCCGTCATTTAATCTGTATGTATATTATGTAGTATATGATGTATGATAGTTGATAGTTTGTCTGCATCAAATAGTACATAATTTACATATATCCTGTATGTACATAGATAAAATCCAAGTTCAGGTTCGTTTCCACTTATAGCTTAGATTTTAAAGCATGCACTTTTATTTTCATGCTTAATATTTAAAGGCTATTTTTTTCATGTTTTACACACACACACAGCATGAGATGTAAGAGAAATAGTAATGTCTATAACTTAGATGATGCTACGTAAAATTATGATATGCTTTATGCTTGTAAATTGTAAACTCGATTATAGGAATGACTTATGTATAATATATTTGACTTTTTATTAGAAACATGTGTATCATTAAATGTACAATGTATTCGCTTGGATTGAACCATATGCAGTTGTTTTGCTTCAACTGGATTAAAATTTTACTTTTGTAGTCTTGGACAGCTTGTATAATATTATGATTGATTGATTTTGTATTTTTTTTTCTTCTTCTTCTTTTGTTCTAACTATTTCATAGGGCACTTATAAAGAAGACACTGAGGGTCAGAAGGTAAAGAACGAACATGGAACTACAAATAGTTTCAATAAGGGTCATCATGAGACGGCTAAGAATACAGAGCGTCACAATCATGCTCAAAACCATCACAAGTCACAAAGTTCGCCAGTCTACAGAGGCCGAGATTCTGAAAGTCCCAACTATCAGAATCATCGTCACGAAAATCACAATTATGATGGAGCCTACAGTAATGACAAAGTAGTGGTAACAGCAGTGACAAGTAGACCAATATCCGGACAATCCCTTGCCCAAAACATTCAATCCAATGTGAACGGAAATGTTAAATCACACTACTCTGCTGTGCCTATAGTCACTAGTGTAACATCTACTAGCTCAAGTTCTCAAGCAACTTCCCTGTTACCCTCGTCTCCTTCTACATCAGCAATTACACAAAAACGTCCTGTAATGTCATCGTCATCTTCAATGCCTGCCTCACACCATCAGTCCTTTCAACACCCAAAAATTGCAATGACACCTCCAGGTCCTCCTCCTCCTCCTTCGTCACTAGTAGCAAAACCATCAGAAATGAAAATGTTCTTTTCTCCAAGAGAACGATACTATCCATATTCAGATACTGATGCTAAAATGGCATATGCACCAAATTTTGGACCAGCAGCAGCTGCTCCTTCTGGTACAAAAGCACCAATGTCTCATGTTAATCTTGGGCCATTAAGTTTTAGCTACAATATTGAAACAGTACATCCACGAAAACCACTGTATAAAGGCCCAAGTCATCATGAGACTAACCAAATAAGATACGCTGGAGAATTCCCGGTTACATCAAAAATAACTAGTGACAACAGTGACCCAATACCAAATACATACTCGACATTATCAAAGACTATTCCTCAAACAAGCGGAAATTTAATTAGTATTGATAAATCCAAAAGTCATGAAGTCATTGGAAGTACTACTACGGCTAGTAGCAGTAACTTGAACAGCATTTCTTCATCAACTGAGAATGTTATAAAAGTCACTGCTCCTAATCCTAATCCCAGGGGTGAACATAAATTAAGACCTCAATTTGGTTGGGTTCCAAGTGGAAAACCATATACTAATAATAATATACCATTTAATCATTTAAGAATCGGAAAACATGCTCCCCCTCCACCTCACTTAATTTCCAGAAATCCTTATCGTCCTTCAACTATTTCACCTGGTTCCCCTGTTATTTTAAATAATCATCGACCATCTAATCCAGGACCTTTACCATCAACTTCATCATACAATGTAGTTAGGAGACATCCTCAACAATTTTCTCAGTATATGGACACACTTATGAATTCAGTCGCTGGATTTTTTGGAATTCGTAACCGAGGGAGCGGATGAAAATTTGTAGTTAATTAATTTAATACATACATTTTTAAATGCATCTCCAGTAGTAATTATTATTTCTATATTTGAAAAGTGTAAATACATAGATTAATAATAATACACTGATTTTGTTATGTACTTGTTAGAATTCTGTTATATCTATTGTCAATTATTGTTTTCTAACAACATATAACATATATATTATGGTTTATGGTTAAAGAAAGGTACCATTCACTCAATGATACAGTATTATGTATGTACCTCCTTCTTGTTCGTCTAAGCGTTATTTTTTGTTGTTATATTTGCGATTGATAAATACTGTACTTAAGTTACACATGTATATTTTAGCATTATAGTACACTGCTAGTAAAAAGCAACTAAGGGTTTTTACTTCTTGCTTCTTGACTGTTCTGTTACTCAAAACAACGACGTCATATTTTTAACCCCTTTTAGTATGTTGTACAGAAAATCGTAAAAAATAAAATGAGAAAATTGAAAAAAACTAAGAAATAATATCTCGCAAGAAATAAAGCTAAGTACACCACGTACTATAAAAATTTGTATTCTTGTGTTTTGCGAGGCTTAAACATGCATAAATACACGCACTAAGTATGAGAAAATATGAGTTTCATCACAAAGAAAAGATATACACACAATATCTTAAATAATATCTATAGTGTTGAAAAATATGAAAACAGTTTTACTAATACCACTTGTCATTTGTCATACATAATATATTGAGAATGCCGAGACCCAAAATATTAAATAGAGTAAGGATTTTCTTGTAGCTCTGTTAGTTGTTGTTTCTATATTATTATGAATAAATTATACATACACGAATATCTGAGGTATTAGAATATTTACCACCGTTCGCTTTTCTGACCGGCAAATTTCTAAGTCGTGTAACATTTAAAATAAACAACGCACCAGTAACTAAGTTACCTATGCAAC
>JAQGBH010005484.1:0-14241 GCA_034698265.1 Sminthurinus aureus | reverse complement strand
CAAAGCTTGCGACGAGACTGCTTAAGCAAAAAGTGTTTGAGATGTATGGAGTTTGGAGTTTGGTTAGGTTATCTCGGTTGTCATGTTTTTCTTCTTCTTCTATGGCTTGTGTCTCCAGTCCCTCGGTGAGTCGGTGAGGTAAAAGCTTGTACATGTACCTATACATTCTACATCTCAAACTCAAGTCTCGAGTCTCAAACTATTCGCTTCAATTCCGTTTGGTCAGTTTGAAAAGACTTACTTTTGGATATGTTGGAGAATGGAGGGATGGAGAATAGAAAATAGAGAATGGAGAAATAAGCTTAACCTGAAGGCTCTCACTCGCTCGCTCACTCACTCACTCTCTCTCTCGCTCTTTTCATCTTGTTTTCTATCCGGAGGAGTAGTTGTTGTACGTTGTATGGTCTATGGTCTATGTTGAAAGTCAAGAACAAAAAAGGAACCGAGTTTGTCTTTTCATTTGTAGATTGTATAATGTATAATGTAGTTGGTTTATGAGGTTGAAAACATGGAAACCGAGTTAAGGACATGTGCAAAGAGAGACAGAAAATCTACAGATACAACTCTTGTATAATACATGATACATGTCTAATGTCTATAGAGCAGAACAGAATCAAGCTTTGTTTATCATGATGGCATGATATTTCTTCTTTTGATTCTCCATTGAAACTACTGGAGATTCAACATTCAACATAACACGACACATGATATTTGTATGCACTACAAGTGTTTTATCATTGCATTGATGAGAAGATTGGATGCTCAATGTTCACTTTTATACTGGAGTCTGTCTGTATCATGAATTTTACTGTGTAAGTGACAGTCGTTAATGATCATCAAATATGGGATGTGTAACTAGATTTTCAACTATCGCTATTTTATGTGATTTTTTCCATGATATTTTCTTCTATTATCTAATATTATCTATCACTAAATTCTTAGTTACAAAAATGTGAAACTAGAAATGGAATAATTGCAAACTGATAACCGATACATGGGAATTTGAACAGGAGACGAATGTGATTTATTTTTGAAAGGAAAATATTACATGAAAATTTTAAAGGGCGAGTTGAGATATAACATTTCATAGGCAGTAGACGCTAGATATAAAAACATGTACAATGTACAATACACAATACCCTATACACTGGAGATTGATACATGCATATATACATACTAAATTATTTCAGAAAGCTCAATTTGTAAGTTGTATGTAGTAGCGTGAAGCGTATCCAAGGAGTAAAGAGTACGGAGGAGAACAGAAAGGAAAAGGAGGAAAAGGAACAAGTTGAGAGAGAAAGAGAAACAGGGAAGATGAGACGATAGACGTTGAAACTGGAAGGCAGAAAAGGTTGAGAGCCACTTTCCATTTCTATCTTGCTTTTGCACACTCCCTCTTGCTCTATTCTGATTGCCAATCAGAAATTCTTAAGCGGCTTAAGTCTTGCGTTCTCGTGTGCCCCAACTTTAACTCCCCAGTCTGACTTGACTCTGCTCCTGCTTCTGATTCTGACTCTGTATTTCTCTCTCTCTATGCCTCGTCTACAGGACTTAGAAAGACAGTCAATTTTCTCTAGTTTTTCCCCTATCGTATTTTTTACTCCATCCTTCTCCCTTGGTGAACCTCTTAAAAAATTTGACATTTTTTTCCCTCTAGAATCTAGAACCTATTAGTCCAACTTCCAACTCATGGAGATATTCACAAGTTGAGTCGACATGAGCATGGACCAAACAAAAACCAAACCGAACCAAAAAGCACTAGAAGATGAAATAAAAGCAAATACATCGAGTCAAGTGGAACTTTTATGAAACTGTCCATTTGACTCTGACTCTGACTCTGGCTCTTTCTGTCTAACCTCCTCTTCCGAATTCCAAATGTATCTACAAACTTATAAAATATAAACGTATAAACCAAATAAGTGACATTTGATAACACAAGACAAGACAACAAAATTCCTGAACATTCTAGATTTTGAAAAATAGTTTTATTCTGTTTTTTTTTCATCCCTTTATTATTCAAAATTCAAAGTGTCATATTTTATATTGAAATGGACATAGTAAAACTTTTTGGGTTATACATCTGTAGATATTAAATGGTGGATGGCTGTATAAAACCACACCATTTTATAAATAAATTATACATAGTGGAAGTTGGATGTTGGATGAAGTAATTAATAATAATGAGCATAATATAAAATACAGGTATAAGTTAGGTAACATCAACATGTGGACTATACATGTGTAAACTGTGAGCTGTAAACTGCATCTTCTTTTAAAATCTAATATTAGAAGAATTTGTAGCTTATACATATCTGTAGGTGCATTGTGCATCAGGATAAAATGTGTGCATGATGCACTACTTACGACTTAGGTGAAAACATAAAACATCATCCATTGTTGTTATACATTATACATATTACATGGAACATGGATGAATAAGTATACGGTATACAGTATGCGTCTTTGTGTCTAATCTTCTTTACGTTCTCCACTCATTCTTTTCCGTGCATTTATGTGTACAGTGTACACGTAAGTTGTGTCGTTTGTCGTTTGACTTGGAGAGATGAGAAAGGATTTGGGACGGGACACTGTGATACTTTTCTTGGAGAATTATTCAAAGTTTTTAATAGGGTGAGATCTCTCTCTCCCTCTCTCTCTCTCTTGATCTATCTAGTTGAGAATAACGAATATAAAATGTATAATGAGAATGGTTTTTATTTTGTGCAAGAAAATAGAGATGAAAGAATACGTAGATTTATATTGTACATTGTATATTGTATATATATTGTGTATGCATAATGCATAATCTGTTTCTGTATATAATATTAGACAAAGATTGACTAGCTAGTAGCTCGAATGTAGAGTGTAGTGTGTAGAGTGTAGTGTGTACAGTGTAGAGTGTAGAGCCCATTGGTTTGGAATATGGAATGGTAAATGGTAGAAGAAGGATGATAATAAAATCCTTGGTATTATGCAGGACTTAGTGTGTGTTAAAGTAGATGTAGATTTTAGAATTTAGGATGTATAGATGCATCATACCATTTGGATGCATGATGCTCTTCAAAATATTTCACAAGTTTTCTATAGTCTGTAGTCTGTAGTCTTTGAGTAGAAAGTACATGTATATGTATAGAATGGAATGGAATATAGAATGTCTCTGCTTCTGTCTCTATCTTCTCTCGTATTCTTTTATGATCCCTTCAAATGTGCTCTAGCTTTTGCTCCTACTTTTCTACTTGTACTTTTCATACTTTTGTAAATAGAAGTTGGTGCTGAGGCTGAGACTGGTACTGGTATTGGTGCTGGTACTACTGTTCTTGTATTTCTTCTCCTCTTTTTCTGTTGCCATTACTGTGTAAATCGTAAATCGGCTACATGGTTTGTCTTATTAAAATGTATCTTACGCCCAGTGTCTAGCTTTATATCCTCTTTAATGCTCTTTGCTGGAAATAAGCCTCTCCGAGTCCTCAACTATGAAACTTCTCATCCATCCATCCATCGTACTGTGTCTCTATTCTGTATTCCGTATTATGCATCCATGTATTTTCTATGTCATATGTATGTATGTATTACGTGTGGATGAATGTGTGTGTGTGCATGTATTTGTATTATGACTATATATAGCTGGGTGCCTTTAAACACTCAGTTCTGTCTCGTCCTCACATTGTCGAAGTGGAAGTCTTCACTTCAAAACTGACTCTCTCACTTGCCTGCCACTCTCTATTCTCTCATTTTCACCTTTGACTCGGAAGTAGAAGCGAACTAAAGCAAAGCAAGGCAAAGGAAGAAGGAACCAACCAACGAAAACGAGAACGGACGCAACTACTCATTTTAATTTCAAACTTTATATTTGTATTTTCTCCATCTAGTATCAAGTGCTTTCCTCAGCTGTCTCCCTCTCTCTGGCTTTCTCTATCTTCATCAGAGGAGTCTGTCTGTGCATGTTTACAGTGTACATGGTGCAGTGTACACGTCCAAGTGTTGTGACCAGTGTTGGAATTGGAGGCTCATTACAGCGGTTTTGTTCTGTTCATCAACAATCAGTTTCGTGATTGTTGATATACCTCTGCTCAGGATTCATAATTTGGGTCATGAGCAGAGTACATGTGTAGACTTGCAACAAGTCATAAGTGTGTAGTGGAAGCTAATGGAAGAAAAAAACATCCAAATTTCATTCGGTCAAGGAAAGAGTCATACATACAAAAATTAAGTGGACGTCATCAAAGAATCCAGTGTATAAAACATAAAACACATCTCGAGTCTTGAGTCTTGATTTCTGAGGCTTGAGTTAAACTCGACAGAGTTAAGTGCACGTTTCAAGTGTGTAACGGCGAGCGAGGAAGCCTCACCGTCAACATCATCATCAAACGAATACATCTTGTCAATCTTACATGTGTGTAGAGTGTAGAGTCTAGTATGTATGTACTGTAGCACGTTCATCGTTCATGGTAGACGATAGACGATACAAATGAAGAGGCGAGGGGGAATGATTCCAATTCCAATTCCTTTTTCCCCACAAGTGGTCTTTGATAAGTTTGTTCATGAGAAGTTGTGGATCGTGGAGTGGAGTGGAGTGGTGGTGAATGGTGAAAGCATTGAGGAACATTCTCTTCCTTTCTACTCTATTCACACAGACGTATCTACTATCTACCTCTATATACTATATACTATATATTATACTCCTTTATTGCAGAGACTATGTAACCAACTTTCTCCTGGTTCACAAAGGCAACAAGAAAGGACGAGAGAGAGAATGAGCGCCTGCAAAGGGAATCTTTTGATGCGTACTCATTCATATGTTTTATGTGTGTGTGTGTGTATTCGTGTTCACATTGTGCCTTACACATTATACATATTAAGAATTGAGAAGAAGGTAGAACATGGTGAATGGTGATGTGTGTAAAAGCCGAACGGATACTTGAGTCAACTTGAAGTGAAGTTACTAAGGGCTTCTGAATTCTGAATTGTTCTGTTGTATAATAGCAACTTTTTCATCGTACACACATACACACATAATATAATACAATGAGTGGACGAGTACAATGTTCAATGTTCACTCCATGGTACATTTCCAATTTCCAAGGATATTTATTCAGTATACAATAAATGTACCTACTTGTATCTAGTATCGAGGAATGGGGAGGGAATGAAGAAGTTTAGTTGTTGGCATGCGGAGAAATGTGATATTTTGTGTAATGATGTCAAAGTGACAGACAACCATGTACATTGTACAGTACATACATGTAAGATGTACGACCGCACAACTTTATTATGGAAGTTCGGAGTTTGGAGTATCATTTTCACATCTTAATATGAAACGGAAATATGTACTACAATTTAGACACTGTAAGTATGCAAAGGGTAAATAAAGAATAAAGTAATGTTTTAATCGAATAAGACGGTTTCTGTGAATGTGTATATTTTTAGAATAGATTTCAATTTTCCATATTTTATGTTTTTTGTATTTTGTTTTTTGTTTTTTGTATTATGACGTATTATGCTAAATGTTATGTTTTATATTTTATGTTATAGCTGAGCCAAAATACAAAATACAAAATATACAAGAAAAAGTTGTCAAGTTATCAAGAAATTGACTCTGAATATAAATTGTACTGTTGTTGTCAGCTAAGCTGTATCCATAGTACAAAATACATGACGCATAATATTTCTACTTTCTACATGTGTTTATACATATGTACTTGGATGGTTCATTTTCTCTAAAAGGAAAATAGTAAATTCCTGGAGAAAGAAAGAAAGACAGTGAGGTTGAGATTGGGATTGGGACTGAGAGAGGAATAGTAAATAAATGAAAATTCATTTTTCTCCATCAAAAATATAAATAGGAATGTCAGAACTAAAAAATTTGTGTTTGGTGAAAGTCTGATTTGTTTGACTTTTATTTTTATTATTGTTATTTTTTTTCTTGGCAGAGCATCAAAAAACAGAGTCGGACCGAGTACGAGAGAGTCTTCTCCTTCAAGAACTAGTAAACGTAGTCAACCAGCGGGATGAACTCGTCAGTCATCTAGACGACCAAGAAAGAGCGTAAGTTGACTTCTTTATTCTTCTTTATTTTTTGTTCAAAGTAGAAAGTAGAAAAGTCTATTGTATATTACACATCATAAAGTACAGTATACAATATACAGCACCATGCTTTTCCTCTATTTATTATCTTTTCCCTTCTTGGAAAATTAGATTGCAAAATATGTACAAAATACAAAACAATTCTTGAAAGAAAGCACCAATCTCCTAGCTTCATGAGTTTCCTACAGTTTTCTATCATCTTCTAAATTAAATAAAAAGGTATCTTTTTAGGCCGTACACCGTACACTGTAAATAGGCAAACCTGGATAGTAAATCCCAATGTATTCAATTTCTTACAAATCTCTGCACTCTGTACATAGGATCAGGGATGTATAATTAATGGTTTGAAAGGGTCGTCCGATTTATTTTCCTTTGATTTGTTACTTATTATTTATTTATTTATATCGTATGTATGTCGAGTCGAGCGTTGAAAGTTGAAGATCCATCTCATATCTTATATCAAAAGATATTCAGTATTTCTTATTCATTTCTTTCAATTTTCTGGAATCTGGAATATTATGGAATACAACTTCCTATTCATGTTTAGATTTTTGTTCTATTCATGATTCAAGGACATACGAAATAAGTTACAATAAGAGTTTCTTTATAATATATTATTATAACGCCAATCAACAGTATGAAAATGATATGATACACCAGATTTGTTACTACAGGGAAACTGTACAATTTTAACCGGATTTCTATGTATTTTAAAATACGAAATTGATATTTGTATGGATAATGGATAATATTAGGATTCAGCATCAGCGTCAGTATTAGGATGGGAAAAGGCTAACTAGAGCATTAAAAGTTGAAAGAAATGCAGAGCACAGTGAGAGAGAGAAAGAGATTCAGCCAGCTGTGTATACAAATATTTTATGAAGCGACCATGCAAACAAATTCTCTTTTTATGGTTAAAAATCAAAGCAGTATAAAGTATGAAAAAGGATGAGAAGATCCGTCGTTTTTTTCTCCCCCTTTTTCTCGTATCATCTTATTATTATTTTTTTCTTTCTTGCAAAGATTTTCCTCATTTAGAAACGGTTGTACGGTTGTCATTATTAAATATACCGTGTATCGTGTACGCTGCAATGTGTGTTGTGTGTAGAATGTAGAACTTACAATGTACCATTTGCTGCTTCTGTCTATTCTCTATTTCAAACTATGAGCGTCTCTTTTCCTTTTCTCAGTTGCTCAGCTCTCATGGGCATGGTAAATTGTTGTTAAAAAGCAAATCTTTTGGAGCTTTCATCTTTCTAAGACTTTATCCATTATCCATCTTTATATCATATTTAAAAGTTAGTGTTTAGCGTTTAGGAGTGCACGTTCATAGACCGTACGACCAGTAGTGAATGGTGAATCTCAAAGGGCGTTACTATGTACCATGTACGTTGTACATGTAGAGTTGAGTATTGTGAGAATATTTGTTGGGAGGATAAAATACAATAATAATAATAATAATAATGGATACTACATGCTTTTCTATTATACATTTATTTTGTATAATTTACATAGAGCATGTAAACTTGAGTCATGAGTAGAATGTAGAATGTACATATTTTCTAGATACATGTTTTAGATTTCAAATTTGAATTTGAATTCAAATTCAAATTCAGTAGATGAGGATGAGATGACGACCATAGTGAATTGTGAATACACTTTTATCTCTCACTCATGATTTTAAGAAAAAGGAGTTGGATGGATTGTGTGATTGAAATTGCATGTTTTGTGTGTTGTGTTGTGTTGTGTGTGTCGTGTGTTTCTTGCTCCCCAATTAAATTCTGATGGCTTCATGCCTTAAGAAAACTATAAGCCTAGCCTACAGGTCTGCAATGATGCTGTCTCGGGTCTCTGGTCTGCTGTGATGAATACAAAATTAAAATCACATAATTGAACAACCAGCTGAAGAAGTGAATTCAACATTCTCCCTTTTTCCTCCTATCTCCTACATCCTATCGTTCGCAGGTAACTACTGCGTTTTACATTGTACATTGAGTAAAAAAATCAGGAAGAATGGGAAAAGGAGAATACCCTCGTAGTATCTCATCTCTGTTCGTCATCATCATGATTTGTCTAATGTCTAGTCTACATAGTCTAAGGATAATAAACAACAAGGCTAGTGAAGATTCGTGTTGGTTTTTGATCGTCTGTGTATCTGGTGTTGTTTTTTCACTATACAGAATACAGACAAACAGGCACATGTGAGCTCCTATGATGTACGTTCATTGTACTCATTCTTCCTCTTGTGACTTGAGCTGTTAAATAGAGAGTAGGGACGACGATCATATCATGGAATAATGATGAGCCTAATTACTCCCATGATTGAAGAGAAAATAATCACCCAATGCCCAATCCCAATGATAGCCTATCTTTCTATTTTCTATAGTACTTTGGTAAAGGCTAAAAACTTTTTATTATTCATTGTAAATGGTACATTGTACAAAGAACATTTAAATATTTAATGTCTGTTTTAAATCTTAACCAACGCACTGTGTACAGTGTACACTATTCAACGTACAAGAATCATGGCTCATTCAACTCTGATGTTTTAAAGTTTAAAGGTATTACAAATTGTGGTTTTAAATTCAAAATTCAAAATGTGGTTCAGTAGTTGACAGTTGCCGCTATAATAATAATAACTATTATTATTATTATATTTTATGTAACATGAAATAGTAATGATAAAAGCTGGAAGTTGGAGATGGTGAAAAGAGCAGTGTGTAGTGTATACTGTATACTGTATGCGGAAAAGGCATGTGGTGGCAGGTGATGTTACTGTGACTGTGACTGAGGGATTTTAAGCCGGACAAACTTGATATAAAGAGAAATAGAAGATAGAAGGAGTCAGGACGTAGGGATACCAAGCCAAACCAAAGAAGAAAAAGTGACAGCAGGAGCACACACTCATATACAACACATATTACGCTGTCATTTATGGAGGAACGGGGACAAACACCGTCCGGATTAAGTTTTTAAAACCGGAAACGTGAAATATTGTGATTTATGAAATGACATATCACCCTTGGGGTTTTACGTAATTCGACATTCTACATCTACGCCATGTATTCTGTGATGGTAGATGTTAGATGGATATATTGTGAATCTGTGTTCTCCTGTCCACTCCTTACTCCGTCCTCCATACTTTTCGTATGCAATATTTTAACAGTAAACAGTGAGTTTGAGTTGGACTCTGGCTATTGCATAAATACACAAGAGATATTACACATGCGTAAACATATCATGTATATTTCTGTATGGTGTATATTGAGCATTGAGAAAATACACAATTGCGCATTCTGTATTCTGTATTTATACAGGTTTGTATTTGGTAGTGTGAAAAATTGTATGAATTATGTACACTGTACACATCTATTATATCCATTTGATATTTGGTGTATTACTACGTCTTCTATTTCATTCGTCAAATCTCAAATCCAACTAGCCAGCCAGCCAGCCAGGTTCAGCACATGATACGTTGTAGTCCTTTGAAAACAGAAATAATAAAATAAATAATGTGTTTTATGTTTGAGCTCCTGTCATATGACGCGCTGGCTTGCTCCTCACCCGCATCCCTTCACCTCTAAAAGTCTAAAACCATTATAAATTGAAATACTATCTTCATTGTTTGCCTTGTGTACTGTATATTTTATATCGAAAGGAGATGTTATTATAGTACAACAGAGTACAGACTGAAAAGTGTGAGATTTTATAAATTGCATTTATGAATGTTCAATCTATTTCCTCCTCTCCGTTCTCCATGATCACCCATCACAAATATATGATGATGTATACAATTAGTGTGGTTATGCCATTTACAAAATATATAGAGGATTTATTTTTACTTGTTCATATGAGACAACCTTCTCGTTTTTTTAAGTAAAAAAAAATGATTCGATATTCGATACAATAATAATAATTTTATTCGGAGCTGCAAGTAAACGGGACGAAGCGCTGGCAAGTTGCTAATTTCTAATTTATGACAACTCCTCAACTTTAAATTTATAATTTCAAAAATGTTGATCTGTTTTCGGTTGTCTGTCGTTGTGCAAAGTCAAACTTCTCTGGTGTTGAGGAATCCAGTATCCAATAATCTAGTAAAACAAGATAGGTAGCCGCATACTGACATGGTGAATACAAGTAATTGACAAATGGATACTAATAGTAGATAATTGAGGAGAGGAGTGATCATGGTTTGCCCTTTTCTGGTTGCAGATTCACGTGGAGAAACTGTTGGGTGTGTAGTGTATAGTTTTTAATATATATGATATATTATATGTCTACTTGTGTTCCCTCCAACTCCAACTGTGACGAAGTATGCCAACGATGAAGATAATACACATTAATAGTGTCGACTTGAGAGTTAAGCATTGAGAGTTGAGAGTTTGAAGGGGCTCTTTTGATGGGTCGTGGGTCGATGAATTGAAAACACAGACCAGACCATAGACGTGAAGTGGAACACGGAAAAAAAGTGAATTGAGACGGGGAGTTGTTAACGTATGTATGTATTTTTATATGCCTACTATGTACTGTGTAGCTCTTCTCGTGTCTCGTGGTGTCCTCAAAATTCAATACTCAATGCTCAATGCTCAATACGTTCAATCTGAAAACTAATGGATGTCGCATATTTTGGTGTTGTATTTGTGTTTTGTTTTCGTCATCTTGTCAATTGTCAATGTATTTCTCCTTTCCTCTCTGCTCTCTGCCTTTCAACTCTCTTTTAGCCCGAACACTAAACACTGAATTTGAACACGCTCTCAGCTCTCCACGACGTCAGTATTTTTTCCTCTCTTCTGTATTCTGTACACTCTATACACTCTACATGTTAGCAGACATGTGTAATGTATATGGTTTCAAATGGAAAAGCCCTAAAAGTGTTCAGTGTAAAAAAGCACGAGAGACATGTGAAATGTGAACCGTTGGATTGGTTTGGGTTGAATTTGATGTATTCTTGCTAGTTTCAGAGTTGGCACTAACTGGGCAGTTAATATTAGTTGGAACTTCAAAGGAGGGTAGAAGAAGGAGTAATCAAGTTAGCATGTTGAAAAAAATACCTGTGTGGATTGTGAATATGTGACGTATTTTGTATTTTGCTGCGTTGCACATTTTCTGGAGTGAAATTGGTCACTGAAAATTTAAGAGTTGAAAACAAAAAAGACAAAACAAAGACGGTGACGGTGACGAGGACAAGGGAAAAGGGTGAAAACTTTCTGTCACACTGACGAAGAAGGAAGAGTGTGATTGTTTTGTGCTTTGTACTTTGTACACAATACAGAAGGACAAATGATGATGATAATAATAATGGCGATGCAGTGAACTTTTGAAGACGGAGACGGTGCGTGATCCTGATCGCATGTCTCTCTCTCTCTCTCTCTCTCTCTTAACCTCAGTAATCAGATTAAGTAATTGATGTAGGTTTCAGGTTGTTGCATGGCATGGAGAAAAGGTGTTGTATGAATTATCAAGTATGAGAGGGTACAAAGTGTAAAAGCTATCAACTCAACTCTGTTTTGTTTTGTTTTGTTTTCAATTTTCACCCTAAAATATAAAACATGCCAAGAAATTTTTATTTGTGTATTATGGATTATGGACAAAAAATTAGTTATATTTTAGTCTTGTTAATTTTACAGTGTTAAATCAGTCATTAATTACTAATGCTTTTTAATTTCGGCTATCGAGTATCGAGTATCAAGTGTCGAATGTGAAGTGTGATAATTTCTAATCTCACATTTACTATAAAAAGTGTATTGTTTTTGTTTTTGTTATTGTTGGGGGAAAGTAGCTGGATGGAAAAGAGTTTCAATTTGTTTTTTCTATCACTTTCTATTGTTTGTTCAAAATTTGAAAGTAGGAGGATTCAAATCACAAAACACAAATCAGCAATTTGATCATTCGAGTAGGTGCATCCGTTTTCCTCCCCTAATTTGCAACATGCTGGTGTCTAGTTTCTAGTGTACAGTAGACATTCATCATTCATGCAGTTGTCATTTGTTTAGTTTGGAGTTTGTCTGCCCCAGGAAATTTACTCAGAGGAGATTTTTGTCTCATTATTAACTCGTCAATTGGATTGGATTGGATACAATTCAATTGGATTGAGATAAAATGTGCCCTTTAACATGCATCTGCATCCACGTTGCTCGTATACTGTATAATGTATAAGCTATACGTACAAATGGAATGTCGATATTGGATATCTTCCTATCCTTCTTTATCCGCATACATCTAGAATCTAGACTCTAGAAATATGCATGGATTTGTTAGAATGTTTTTTGTACAAGATATAAAACACAGGGGTGAAAATTGTGGACGAGGGGTGTATTAAAGACTACTAAATATTATTGAGTTGAGAGTTGATCTATTATTTGACAACTAGGAACTACGGCCAAAAACTTTTAAACCCATGAATATCTCTATTCTCTATGTTGGCTCGGAGGTGTCGACTTACTTATTTAGAAAACAAAGTGATTACAGACTGAGAGAGAATGGTGTCGGCTTTCGATTCTCGATTCCCTCTGAACTCAGAATTCTGAATGAATTAGTGATCTCTTCACCCTCTCTACGTCAGTCTACTGTATCCGCCTGTCGAATCGAATAGTTTATAAATAATTAGAGCTATTGAAAACTTGTGTGAATGTAATTGTATGGTACAGTGACATATTCGTGTCAGGTCGTTTTTCTTTTCCGTTGTTTTGTTTTTTGTTTGTTATTTTATTGTGTTGAATATTGAGGGGTTGAGAGTTGATAGAGTAAATTTTGTCGCACCATCATGTTGAAACTTTCCTCTTTCCGTCATTTTAATCGTTAAGATGTAAAAAAAAGAGTCATAATAAGTTTTGAATCAATATATACACAATTTGAATTAATTTTGATATTTTACTTTTGTATTTTTGTTTTCAAATGTTTTATGACTAAAAAATAACTATTTTTTTATTTATTTTTTACATATAAAAAGTGTTATGCAGTTTTTTGGGCATCACAATTCAAAATCCATAGAGTTTAGAGTTTAGAGTGTGGAGAACTCAAAGTTCAAATGATGTAGAAAGTCCAAAGTGTGTAAATTTACACAAGCATCATCCGCTATGCTCTATACTCGGTACTCTAAACACAAGGCAGGAGACATAAGACATGAAACAACTAATTCCCTTGAGTGAAACGGCGGAAAAAGAGCAATTACTTAAATTTTCATGAACCTCGTTTCTCACATAAATGAACTAACTAAGCTGAAAAGATGAACTGAGATTGAATGAATGAATCAACATGAAAATGCCACAGAGAAAGAAAGAAAGAGGGAGATTTCCGTGGCTTTTCAATGAGGGATGAAGTGATTGTTTTGAGAACTAAGTACACACGTGACCCGTTTGTGTCCATGTTGAGGTCATATTTCGTGCCTGTGAGACCCTCCGTCACGTGTCGGGTATTACTTGCCTTATATATTTTTGATAGTTCTTCCTCATTCCATTCCATTCAAGAGATTCTGGTGTTCCTATATGTATACTAGGAAAAATCCACATGATGCTGATACGACACACCGCACGCTGACGTACCCTCGTCACTCGTTACTTGTTATTAGGTAGCTTCATGTTCCTAGCTCATACTAATACATGATTTGATCTTGCTATTGCTATTCTTGTAACATTGAAAGTTGTAAGGGAAGTCATAATGTGAATATGAATATGAACATTGTACACATGTAGTACTGATATTGTTGTTATTATTATTTAATTCAGGTTGGTAGTTGGAACAGAGTTCATATTTCGTATGCATTATGCATTGTGCACTTGTACTCTATTGTATTGTACTGTGTGTGTGCATGTGCACTTTTTGTGTCCATTCACTATTCACTACTCTTTCAACAGATTAGAGGAACTGGAGAAAAATATGAAATCCATGTGCATGTACAATGTACAACTTACGATGTACGAATAAAAGAAAGGGACATGTTGCAAAAGGAAAAGGAAATCAAAGTATATTTTTAGGGGATTGATGCACTCTTTTTTCTCTCTTCTGTCTCACTGTCTGTCTGTCAAGCTCTATGTATATTTAAAACATTGTAAATTTTTCATGACTACGTCTGCATGTGTCTAGTGTCTATTAGAGCATCCAAATCTCGTTACTTTCAATTCTCGTCCAGTCTCGTTCTCGTTCAACCCGATCTCGCCC
>JAQGBH010005483.1:0-14244 GCA_034698265.1 Sminthurinus aureus | reverse complement strand
CCACAGGTCTGAAATAAATTTCCTCACATGCATAACAAGTAATATTTATATTTTTAAATGACAAATTTTTATTTTATTTTCTTGTAAATAGAGGGGCTAGTTGTTCCTTACAGATCGGTTCATGCACAATGTCACAGTTTCAAAACACCAAATCGTAAATGCTTTATACCAGGCCGTCCAGTAATTGTTAAAATTATTGATGTTGAAAGGACTGTATCAACACATTACCTTAATCCAAATTTGTACATTATTCAAATTCAGCATGGTGAATATATGTGGACAGTTAAACGACGTTACAAACATTTTCAACATGTACATCAACAACTCCAATTGTATAGGTAAATATAGTAACTAAAATACTTAGTAATATCAAATTGATTGACTGAATATGTCTATGAGACAGGTGATGGATAATTTCAAAATTGCTTCATATTCTTTTGCAGAGCCACATTAAGTATTCCCTTTCCAACACGAACTCATAGGGAAAGGAGATTATCCTATAAAACTAGCATAGTTCGAGATGAATCTGGTAAATCACATGGTCTTCCGAGATTTCCAAAAAAACCTGAAGCATTGGTGAGCTCGGATCAATTAGAAGAAAGAAGAAAAATTTTAGAATCATACCTACAAAATCTTTTAAAAGTTAAAGCATTTAAAAATCATCATGAAACTGTAAGTCACAAATCATTGATCATCACTAATAATTATGTACAAGTTTTCATGTTTATTTACCTTTTCCCTTTTTTTTCTCTATTGTACTTGTTACCGTTTCAAATTTTTTTGCTTTCTGTACGTACTGTATAATACGATTGTGTGTGTTCATAATGTGACTGATACCTATTTTTAATTTACAGCTGGAGTTTCTGGAAGTAAGTCATTTGTCATTTGTTCATGGTTTAGGTGTTAAAGGAAAAGAAGGATTAATTTTGAAGAGGACTGGAACAACGCAAGCTAGAAGATGCACTTGTGTGTGTGCACCTTTCTTAAGGTACCCATAATATTATAATAATATTCTGCTTTTGGTTTTTTAAAGACTAAATTACACTTTCTATAGTATATAATTGCTCTCCAATGGCATACATGCTTTATATTTTATATTATACTATCATATAAATGAAATACTCTCGAATTTCATGCAAACAGTCGGACGAACATCAGGTAGAAAATGTTGATGTTGTAAGTTATATTTTTACGCGAGTGAAAATTAAAAAGAATTTTTTTTTAGGAACACAATAATATAATGTCATTATAGGTTTGTTTATGCTTTATATTTATGGAAGACTGTTATAATATGTTTTTTTTTGTACTTTTTTGTAAAATGAAGAATGCTTCGATGCTGTGGGGATTGTTGTGGTCAATGGCAGAAGAGGTGGTTACTTGCAAAGGACACATTTGTAGCGTACGTTCGTCCAAAGGATGGGATGATTCACTGTGTAATGTTATTTGATTCAGAATTTGAAATTTCATCCGGTCTTTATGAAACCGGTGAACACGGAGTTGTCATTTCTAATTTAAGCAGGTTTGTACTTATGTGTGTGTACAGTGTACACAGATATTACATTATATATTATTATGTATCAACCGCATGTAAAATGTATTAGCCGAACGTATATATTGCTGTAGTACAAGCTTAATGTTTTTATATTTGTCATAAGTATATATATGTATTTACAGTTTACCGTTTTATTTCCCCCTATATATTCTACAGACAACTGGTTGTCAAATGCTGGACAAAGAGAAAGAGTAAAGAATGGCTTGATTATCTCCGAACTTTAACAACAACAGAAGGTACAATCGATTTTCTTTATCCAACATATCCGACATTGAAATATTGATATGTCAACGCTTACATTTTTATTAGTGATGAATGCGTCATGTTGAGGATGAAACAAAATGAAAGTTAAAACCTATGTTGTATCCCTTTCGTTTTGTTTTTTTCAATAGTTGCAAAGGGTTTTCTTGATCGGAATCGTTTCTTGTCATTTGCTCCGACAAGAAGAGACACAATAGGTCGATGGTATGTTGATGGTGCAGACTATATGGCAGGTAATAAAGAGCTTTTATTACATAATTTTCCGTTTTATGTTTTATATTAATTTTTCCACGTTAGTACTGCTTGACATTTATGATTAAATAAAGGTAGTATTTTTTATTATTATTATGTGTCACCTTTTTTAGCTGTTGCTGATGCATTAGAAGCAGCTCATGAAGAGATATTTATTGCCGACTGGTGGCTTAGTCCTGAAATTTATATGAAAAGACCTGTTGTTGAAGGTGAAAGGTGGAGGTTGGATAAAATTCTTCAACGAAAAGCGGTATTTTATCATTTTTCTTTTTAATAACGAAACTTCCTTCTCTCTGCAAAAATTTATAAACATATTTATGTAATTACAATAAAATTATGCAAACGTTTCAACGTATTACTCTTGATATTTTATCTATTTTGATTTCAGAAACAAGGGGTAAAAATTTTTGTTTTGCTCTATAAAGAAGTAAATTTAGCCCTTGGAATCAATAGTTATTACAGCAAACAAAAACTTCAGGAACAAAATCCAGAAAATATAAAAGTTCTTCGTCATCCGGACCATGTATCTGCAGGGGTCTTTATGTGGGCTCATCATGAAAAGTTAGTTATTGTGGATCAAATGTATGCTTTTGTTGGGGGTATCGATTTAAGCTATGGACGATGGGATGACAGAATCCATAGACTGACTGATCTTGGTAGTGTTTCAAAAAATCAAGGCAATCTCGGATTAAATTTTCATTGTCAAAAGATGACAAGTAGTAATCCAGGACGAGGACCCATTGCATCTTCTATACTTCAATTAGCAAAGGCAACCAATGCCGTTGGAGTCACAATTGGAACAATGGCGAATTCCACAACTTCTACTACATCTAAACCCAGTCAAAATGTTTTGATAAAATCTGCCAGTACAAACGATTTGGATGAAATTGCTGAGGAAAAGTTTGTATAAAAATTCTACATAAAATATAGGATATTAATTAAAAATCTGCTAAAATCGATATACCATAAAATATAAAATATTACACCCTACATGTGTGCTTTTTTGACAATAATTTAACGCACTACATACAACTTGTTTCAATACTGATTTGTGGTTCCTTTTTAATATATATAATATTTAATATTTCAGAACAGAGTCTAAAGTGTCTTTTGCTGAGCTTGAATCTAAAGCAATAGTAGAAAATGGTGAACAACTAAGAAGTGACTCTCCGGTACCTGAAGACGAGGTTAATGAAGAATCTGAATTAGGCCTCGCTGCCAATGGAAATGCCGTTCCATTAAAAGGAGAAACACCTCCGACAGGTCATAACTGTTCACATTATATCAATACAAACTTTTCTATGTTATGAAAAAAAGTTGAACATTGAAATTGATTTGCTCTTGCTTGTCATTATTTGTTTATAATTTATAATGTGTGCTTGTTTTTTTTTTTTTAACCAAACAACAGGTCGTAAAAATTTTATTAGAAAAATGACAAAAGTGTCGAGAGGATTAAAAGAAGATGGAAAGGAATGGATTGATAAGCATGTCCGAAAAAGAAGAGGTTCCAATGACGATGAAGAGAGTGGAGATGAAAGTGACCGAGAAGGACATAAACCTGCTGATGATACCGGGGGTAGTGCTCGTGATGCCAGTAGTATAGAACCAAAGTATGTACATGATTGCATATTATGTCGTCATACCCCGTACTTCTTTTTAATAGTACATATATAATATACTATTTGCACAATAGTTGTATGTACTTAGGATTTGGAATTTTTATGGTGATTTTATCATAATATTTTCTAGATTAAAAAAGTCAGTTAAACAATCAGTCAAGCATCATCCAGTAGTAGCTAAAACCAAAAGTGAATCTGCTTTAGCTGGTCTCCAAGGTTCATCAAAATTATGGATTGGAAAAGACTATACAAATTTTATCGTCAAAGATTTTGTAGATTTGGAATCTCCATTTACTGGTAATTTCATATTTCACATATTATACCACTGTACACAATAATATATTATATTATTATACTTGTATTATATTTAGATAACACAACACACTGTTCAACAATGAAAGTAAATGTCATCTTTGAATTTTGGTATGTATAGATAATATATCTAGAAATACAACACCAAGAATGCCCTGGCACGACATTGCGACAATGGTAGAAGGGCAATGTGCAAGGGATGTTGCAAGACATTTTATTCAGAGGTGGAATGCAGTGAAGGTAACGTAAAACATGTTTAATTGTACATTTTTAGTCGTAAATGTTTCAATCGTGTTTAATCAAGAAGAAAAATGTGACTGAGAATATGTATTTGTAATTTGTATTTACATGCATTTTAGGAGGAGAAGATGAAAGTAAATCAATCATATCCATATTTAATTCCAAAATCGTATGATTTTAAAAATAAAAACGTCCCACCAGTTTTCAGTGATTCAGTTAAGTCAAGTAAAGTTTCCGCTCAGGTAAGAATCGTAATTCTTTCGATAACAATTTTACATTTTACCCTTCACAAAAACAAAGTAGAGTTGTAAAATTCAAGATCAATTCCTTTATGAACTTTGATTACTATCTTCTGGATTTTTTTGGGATAGGTTGTGAGGAGTGCTTGCCAATGGAATTGTGGTATACGTATGAACGACGACAGTTTTATGCAGTCTTATATTGACTCTATTGAAAATAGCAAACATTATATTTACATTGAAAATCAATTTTTCATCTCGTTATCCCAAGGTATAGCAAATAATTATTATGAAATATTTTTTTGTTCCTTATCATTTCTCGTTTGTGTACCTTATATATATATACATATATATATCTTTCTTTGTAAAAATTACAAAATGTATTGAGAATAACTTTCAAAAAGTATTTTACGTTTGTAGTCTTAAGACATGTGGTTTTTTTACTGTTTCTTTTTACAGCAAGCGTTCAAAGTGTTCAAAATCGAATCGGTGAAGCTCTTTTGCAAAGAGTTCTCAGAGCACATAGGTAAGTCTACCTGCTTATTAAATTTTATAAAAGCCTCCTACTTTCCCTATCTGTAGAAAACAAATTGGCCGTAAAACATAAGAAAAAAAAAGACGTGACAAGCCTATCTATTTAAATGCCCGATGTAACGGAGTATAAGTAATACGTAATACAAATTATGTAAATATGCGAAATCACCAGCAGTCATACTCAGTAGTAGTAAGAATATAGGCAAGGGATATAGAAGTATCGGTTACGTTTTATATCCTATAGTCTTTACCCACTATGTGGAAAGTAAAAAAGGAAATTCAGACTTCTGAGTCAGTACTAGACTGGCTCATGGAAACTCAAACTCGAGCGTCTAGAACCAGACAATTCCAAACACGTGCCTGTCCTCATGCTGTCCTCACCTAAGGGAATGTTGAAATATTGAAGAGGGACGGGTTGTTTGATGAATTAGGCTTATTTCTGGTTACCGTTTTGCATTTATAGATGTAGCAACATTTAAATTTTGAACTTCAAATCCTGAAATTGTTCTTGCCAATTCCCTCTCTTTCTTTCTTTGATCTACTGAAGAAACTTTGCCAAATAACTTTTTGAAATTTAGTTTGAAAACGTGTAGATGTTGTTTTGTAGTTGGCTTGATTTTGCTGATGTTGACCTTCATTTACTTTTCTATAGGGAAAAGACAACCTTTCGAGTTTTTGTAATTATT
The DNA here is from genome assembly GCA_034698265.1 of Sminthurinus aureus. Classification (NCBI taxonomy): domain Eukaryota; kingdom Metazoa; phylum Arthropoda; class Collembola; order Symphypleona; family Katiannidae; genus Sminthurinus; species Sminthurinus aureus. Next base: position 8,549 of record JAQGBH010005483.1, on the reverse strand, counting down.
CCACTTCTTCCCGGATTTGAAGGAGAAGTCGGTACTGCAAGAGGCATCGCTATCCACGCTATTACACATTGGAATTACTCATCTATCTGTAGGTAAGAAGTTGTCCATGATTTTATTATTAATACATGATGTAAAACATATTATGTTTATATTTAATTGTATTATATACATATTTCTGCGTTGCGTACAAGTATTAAAATCTATAGTAAGAATAAAATAAATATAACGTTATACATGTGTTTAAATTGTGACTTCATAATACGCAGTGGGCCAGATGCTTTAATAGTCAGGATGGAAAGGGAAGGAATAAAAGATCCTTCTAAGTATGTCACTTTTCATGGACTCAGAACTCACTCAGAACTTCACGGAGATTTGGTACGTACTTATACTTTATTTCTGTAGCTTTTTATGTTCCCATTCATTTCTGATCACTTCACCATTCACGAGTTTAGAAGACCCACTAGCTTTTTCTAGAGGAAGAAAATGAGAGAGTGGTTAGGTTAACTAATCCTATGAATTTCCTGCCATCCTAGACCTCTTTACGGCAAATGCTAACGAACGAAATATTATTATTTTATACATACTAGGCATAATAGCGATTTTAGTATGTAATAAATGACATTATGTAGACAAGTAACACAACTTTTCATATATAATTTTCCTAGATTACCGAACTAATCTATGTTCATTCGAAACTCTTGATTGTGGACGATAATCTTGTGATTTGCGGGTAAAGAACTGCATAAACTTGTAACTCTATTTACATAAATAAGTATTTTTTTTATTCAGCGTGTTTGTTTCATTCCATATTTTATGCTTACAGTTTTAATTTTGTATTTTTTAGTTCTGCTAATATCAATGACCGGAGCATGTTAGGAAAGAGAGACTCGGAAGTCGGCCTAATTTTTCAGGTTTCAAATTTTAATGACTTTAGAATATTATTTGTCTTGAGTATGTGTAAAGAAAGTTGTCTAACCTTACTGGAGGAACGATAACAAGAAAATGTATTGAAAAATTGTTATGTATAAACTCCCTTTCAAACTTCACCTATACTCTATACTGTATCTAATTTCTTTACTTATTTTATTTTATGAAAAACCAATGTTATGGTGTAATAATTATTATAAGAACTAACATGAATAACAATAAAAATAAAAATAGGATGAAGAACACGTGGACTCTTTGATGAACGGGAATAGTTACAAGGCTGGAAAATTTGCCTATTCCCTCCGGATGCAGCTATTCCGAGAGCACTTGGGCTTTGACGAATGTAACGAATCGGATCTCCGTGATCCAATCTCCGAAGATTTCTATAGAAATGTTTGGCGAGGCACCGGACAGAAAAATACGGATATCTATGATAATGTAAGAATCTGACTTGTATCAATAATGTTTATACTTTCCATGAATATTTTTTTAGTATTGTCTGATTTATTAACGCTCACCTCATTTCTGTTTGTAGGTTTTTCACTGTGTTCCAACTGACAAGTGTCAGACCTTTGCACAACTCAGAGATTACCAAAATGAACTTCCACTTGGCACAATGGACTCCACAGCAGCTCGAAAATCTCTTGAAGAAATTCGGGTATTACTTTGCAACAACTTGTTTTTACTTTGTAGTTTTTATAGATGTACATGTAAAGTCTTATTTAAATAATGATACGAATGAATTTTACTCAATTTTAGGGACATTTGGTTATGCTTCCTCTGCAGTTTCTATCTCAAGAAAATCTTCTTCCACAGATGGGGACAAGAGAACATTTGGTACCCACGTCTCTTTGGACTTAATAAGCATTCTGTATTACGCATTGTCATGCAGTTTGCTGATAAAACAACCCAGATCAGGTCCCTTCAGTATTCCTTTTCACTTTCATTTATCTTGTACAGAGTATAGGACACGGGTCAAAGATTTATAAGTATAGCAGTTTTTCGTCATATGCTTTATACGGATTTTTTTCATTAGTAATAATCATTAATTAATAATGATAATAGCTAGTATTAAGCGTTAGACTTTAAATAGTTTGCTTGCATGAAAGCCTGTCTGAAAATTACGTTGAACGCTTCAGGCAGGCTAGCTTTACAATCAATTTAGAAATTAGAATCATAGGTTTTTTCATTAATGACGAATTTTTTAAACGGTAAAAAGATGTTTGAAGGATCTCGTTTGTGTGAACTTGTATTTAAGTACGCTTAAATGTATGCAAATTAAGCAACGTCTTAGGGAAAGGAAATTTATATGATGTATAATATAGAGCATTATGGAATAAGTAATCGATTGGTTTAGTTTTAGGAACAATTATAACCAAGGCCTTTAATGAAATGCATTAATTTTTAAAACTTGAATTTTACATTGATTGTATGATATATAAATTGCCTTATAAAATGGACCGTATGCGTTAGGAACGAGGTACTTTAATTACTTAAGTGGACCTAACAAATATCTATGGTAAACGTCAAATGTTATTATATTTTTCGTACTATAGGTAAACCTATACTAAACGACCCTGCTGTCCTTCAAATCAAATCAAGTAAATTGGTAAATAATGGTACATTTTGTACCTGTTACACATTTATGATTTGAGGCTATAGTTTAAAAGTACATTATAGAAGTAGATTATTTAATTGGATGCAGCTAACTTTTCTACAGAAATTAAAATGCATATATACGTGTGTAGTATTTCTGAATCGTATGATCTATGAGATCAAGCAGCTTTTAGTGTTCAGATTCTCAGAGAATCAAAAGAAGCTTTTTACTAGATAAACCACGTTTAAACATTATGGCTTTATATTATCATGTATCGTTTTTTGTCATATTTTTAAGCATGAAGTTGTAAAAGTGGTACAAGATACCATTTATAATTTTATATGAAGTACATGATATTCCAAAAAAGAAATCGTGGATATTTGTAATTTCTGGACAGTGGGTATTATTTTTTTTACCATCCAGTGAAATGTATTTAAATTACTTTATAATACAATATTATACTGGTATTTCATAAGTCATCCATGTGCATAAAAGACATGCATTATTGCAGCGATCGTTGATACTTAGGTAGACCTAATACGCAGCAAGAGTTATAACAAGGAATTAATTGAAAAAAACCTTGTGAATTATGATTAATGTACGATTTTACTTTATACAACAAAAAAAAACTCACCTTTACAGTAATTTATTGCTGAATTTTGTACCTGTTAAAAATTGCACTTTTATCACTACATATAAAAAGTACGTAACTCAGTGTTCAAGAATTACATTACATTCATGAATCGTTGGAAATCGTGTAACAGTAACAAATGGCACATGAATGTACGTAGAAATTTTGTAATATAAATGAAGTAAAATATTGAATATAATAAAAACGAAAAGAACAATAAAGGAAAATTTCATCAAATTTTGTAGCTTCTTGAAAAATGTGTATATATAAATATTAAATACAGTGAATAATTTTCAATTTTCCATGCATGTGCTACTGATTCGTTTTTTGAACATGGTGTGTGTGTTCCGGATTCACAAGGAAGGATTTAGGTTATTACATCCCATCAAATCACTAATCTTTTGTCTCATTCATCATTACATGGTACATATCACATAGAAAATCTTGTCATATTTGTTGCTCAAAATCCTCTGTTGTAAAATTTCTACGAAAGTAGAGAGTAGAGCTATCAAAATTAATTTTGCTCATAATCCGACAAAGAATAATTATCTTCATAATAGTAAAGTACATTATGCATCTGTTTGGAAACAATATGTGCCTTAGAAAAAGAATATGGTCCACTCACAATCAGCACATTTAGCACTTTAGTTTTTGCTTATATTCATATACTTCAGGTCAAGGACTATCTACCCTGAAAATTTCAAAGTCCTAGATTGACCAATATTATTTTTAAAAAATTAATAAAGTTTAAATTTAACATATATGTAACATAGTGCATATACGAGACACTTGCTATTCTCTCTCAAATCCTTAGATGCTGAATGGACCATATTCTTTTTCAAATCCACTTATCACGGTCAAAATCAAACACGGTCCATATATTCTGTAGCTTTTATTACATATTAACGTGTAGCGTTAAAAATCTAAAAACAATAGTTATGGAAAACAAATAATATGTATGTACCAGAGAACAAAGTTGTACTTACACATCATTTAATAATTCATGCTCACTTGGAAAGATTGCTTCATAAATACATAATATGTTAAGGTACCAACCATAAAGTCGTGTTAAAAGAAGTTGGATGGATTCCTCTAGTGTAATATAGTTTATATATAGTTTCTCATAACATTACATGATGTAATAATAGAACATAAATCATTTTGATCCCTGCACTTTCTTCTTCCGGATTCCAAATTCATGAGATTCAGATTCATCATCTTCAATTCTGACACATGGGTTGAATGAAAGCAAGCTCATCCTGTTGTGTATCTCCTTCATCCTTCATGTTCCTCGTTAGTTCTCATGTCTCAATCTGGTTTGAATATCCATCCAAATCCCTTGTATTCAAAGTTAGAAAGTTAGTGTACAGAGTTAGAAAAACACAACAAAAATGTGAAGGCTATAGTTTGTAGTGTGTACTCTGTACAAAAGCCTACCTAGATGTATATATGTAGACAAGAACTTGAAAAGACATAGGATGTACACAAAATGTGATGTCTGCCTGAAAATACGGTACACACTGTTAAATAAGTAACACATATTAAGTATGTACCAGGAACCAGGGTTTTGAAGACAGAGAAAATCTAGGGATTGAGAGTGGTAATGAAAACATCCAATTGATAAATCGTACATTTGTTCACTTTCACCCGACCACGATTTCCGACATTTTATACACATCTGTATCATATTGTGGAGATTGAGAACTAAAATTATAGAGTTACATAGTAAAGAAAACGAAGCAAATGCAGTTGAATGAATGAAACTTTGAACTAGGTAGAAACCCAGACTAGTCCATTAGATGAAAATCTGTTAAATTCTTTCTTGGCCAAGAACAGATAGATATGTCAGCGCAAAGTGCAAAATGATAAATATCGTTGTATTATTCCATTCCCTGCCTCTTCTGTCTTTCTTTTGTATATATTTGCTTGGAGCTTGTAACTTGGAACATAAGCAAGTCAATTAATTTGAGTTCCAGGACGTATAAACTGTACAGTGTACACTGTACACTGCACTGTACACATTCAAATAAATATTATATACTTTATCAACTGTCTGCTTTATCTTGGCTAATGATTAAATTTGATCTCATTCTAATTAATAATATTGTGTGGTTTCTGTCTTTGTTTCGTCTTTTGTTTACTACATATTTATCATCTCGTATTTACTCTCAACTCGCTTTCCTTAATTTTCTCCACCAAACATGTTCAATGCACATTGTACAACGCAGTGTTTCTAATAATAGGACGTGTTGTATTCACTTGGCTGCGCATCACGTTCTACCGAGACTAACTCAGTTGACAGCTATGAGGTATAAGCTGTGAGAGATTTAATGATTGTTCCTTACACTATTTACATTTTACATTCTAGCAAGATATAGTATGAAGAATGAAGAATGAACTGACTGATGTGTATACCAAAAACTATCATAAAAAGCATCAAACAAAGACGCTTGGATTTAAAATTTAAACAGGTTTTATCTAAGCTTATAAAAAATTAAAAATACGGAATTATTGGTCGAATAGAATAGAATAGCAGGAAAAGGACTCAATTGTCACAATTATATGAAATGCGCAGTTTTATTTTATTTTTTAAGAATATACATTGTACATTGTACATTCTTCAAATTATAAAGTTTTGGATTTACGATTTACCAATAACGATTGAGCAAAATGAAAACAGCCAAAATGTAAAATGCTTTTTTTTTGTTAATCTTCAAAGTGTTCTGTATCCTGTGTCCAACCCAAATAACAACAATATCTAACAACTAATGGAAGCTGTAAAGTAAAAGTACAGAAATGTAAACAACAAAAGGGAGACGAGCAAAGTCTAAGAAAGGGCAATAGCATTTTATGTATTTGCTCTTGTTACTTTCGTCCGTAAGTACTTCATGTCTATTGTACTTTGTACTCCTTTTGTGTTTTGTGTTTGGGGGCGACGGAACGTCCTGAAAAAATGACACTTGTACAGTGTCCAACCAAAAATACTCAAATTTCGTGCTTGTACATAGATGAGAAATGGAACGTCATCTTTGCTTGTCTCTTATTTCTCTCTTGTCATCTTTCTACTTTCTCCAGTTCTCTGTCCTATTTTATCTTCTAAGGTTTCTGTTTGTTGTTGTGTGAACAAGAAAAATGCAATCATTTTCTCCATCTTTATAATCCTCGAGCTTGTTCGTTCTTTGTTCTTCATTCTTTGACGACTACATATTATCATTACGATGATTACTTTTCCGACGTATTGTTTGTTGTTAGTTACTTGTTCCTTGATCGTACGTACATTGCGCATTCTACTCCCATTTAAAAATACTGTTTCTTGGCATCTTTTGTACTTATCGGACTGTAGACTGTAGTGTATCATGATCACATGAATGAATGAATCCGATGGCAATTAAAATGAAAAAGGAAGTATGTGTGGACACACACCAGTAAAGTGAGTTTAAAAAAACCAGTAAACTATAATGTGCAGTACCAACAATATAAAATAAAATGGTTAGTAGGTAGTATAAAAACTTCACGGATTACACCACATCTAGACCAGCCTCAAGAAAATCTGCTGAAAGTGTGTACAGTTCACAGAAATTCGGTCATGGTATTTGCTATTTGCTACAGAATTTATTTCATACGTTCATGTTTCCCGAGCTCACAGCAAGTAAACAACGCCAACAGTAGTGAGTAGTGAATAAACAGAATGAACGAGACAGTACAAACACAAAATATAAAACATAAAATATATACATTATACATGTACATATATATATACAGGACAAAGAAAGAGAATACGAGTCAGGAGGAAAATAATTTACAGCATTTATAAACTGACCCTTCATGGACTTGTGGACTGTATTCAACGAAACAGTTTGTACAAAAAGGAAAACATTTGATTCCATGTACATCCTTTCTATGTCTTCCGGTATCCCCATTGCAGCAACAGTGTAACACTGACAATCTACAAATATTCTTGCGTGGCGTATCTTTTAGAAGGATTCAACTACGTTACCCAACGGTTACAGGATGCCTACTCTTTTTACAAAGTGGTATAGTACAACGTGCAGTAGAATATGTACGTTATAGGGTTTTGTAATAACAAAACAGATGAAAGAGCCTTCTCTACAAAGTCTAAATGCCTACATGAGTTCCTCATTCTTGTAGCGTGTATAGTGCATACTGCATACTGTATCTTTTGGAATGGAATAGAGAGTGAGAGAATGAGATGAGAGACGAGCAAGGGATTTACACGGTAAGAGAAGAAAGGTTTAATTTTCATTGTATCCTACTGTGTATACAACTTTATGCGTATTCTTTATGGAGGGAGAGAGAGGGAGGGAGAGAGAAAGTCACCATCTATTTTTCTGCTTTTCTGGATTCTGGACTTTCTCTAAGATTTATAGATCTTACCATTCATGTTTCAGCTTGGGTCAAGCAATTTTTCCCCTCAGCCAGCTGGACAGCTAGACTCTAGACAGAATTTTTTACAATAGTGAGACTGTGATGTATAATAAAACATACAATGTGCATTACAAACATGTTGAGTTCCTCTATACAGAATACAGAGCATAATAATATAATATTTTGTGCATTCTTCTAACTTCGAACAATAAACCAACATTTATAACAGTTAAAAAATACATACTGTACTGTGTTTTGTGCATCTCGTACATACATATGTGTTCTACATACAACATACAGCTTCCTTATCTACAAAATCTACACTTCGTGATTGTATTAATATGCCATTCACAACTCATCGAATCCGATAGAATCTAGTATCTAGACTATAGAATCTGAAACGTGAGAAAAACCTATACATCATATATTATTATCTCACTGTCATAATATCCGAAAAAAGAAAGAGTAAAAAGAATAATATTCCTACAAATAAATAAATAAATGTATTATCAATCCTTTGATTAAAAATAGGAAGAAGGAAGGATCAGAAACCGAGCATTTTCTCTAATACGAATAACGACTAAAAGCCAAAAATAATTTTCAAACTTTTATATATATTATTCTATGCTGTTCCAGGAAGCATGGTTTTCAATAAAACTATGTTCTGTATACATACGGAACAAACTTGATAATGCTTTTGTTGTTTACTGGTAACTGATGTCTCTTCTTCCATATATATTATAGATAATTTATTATTCAATGCAATAATAATTATACAGCACAGAGATTTTATGAGGATCACTGGGATTTTATTAGCAATTATCAATAGAAATTTTTTCTCATAACTCTGAAGTTAAGCCGCAATCACACTGGAAATTCTGGGGCCTGAAATTCTACGAATAAAAAATTCTCCTGATCAAACCGGTGAAATGAATGAGTTGAAATTTTGTCAGCAACCGTTTGGTGTGTGAAGAACCCCAGAAAAAAATTGGGAGGTTCCGGCTCCTC
>JAQGBH010005482.1:0-14245 GCA_034698265.1 Sminthurinus aureus | reverse complement strand
CAATATAAACTGTACTTTGTGTACTAGCTGCACCCCAACCACACACACGCTCATAACTTATTTTGTTTTCAACTTTAGAGTAAAATCAGTGCTGAGAAAAACGGCCAGTGTAGAGTTTTATACAAGATATATATACTTTTCCAATTTTTCCTGAATTTTATATAATATGAAATTAGTTTGTAAAATGCATCTGAACTGTCTAAAGATTAAAGACTCTACAGTGTTCATGTCTTGACTGCAACTTGTGTGTGTCAGTCAATCAAGTAATCTAAATTCTATTTTGCGCTGTAATTTTCACAGGTTGAAGACAATAATTGATCTTAAGCTCATTCATCTTTCATTTAAATCTAAATCTTCATCTGGTTTGTAAAAACTAAAGTACAAAATATATACAGTGCATGTGTTGGATCAGAGATAATGGAAACTGATGGAAGAAAAAGTCAGGTGGTTGATGATCTCGCATTGTATAGATATAGTATACTTGCTTTGCCGCATATTTTTTTGTAGATACGTATCAAAATATTAATATACTATGTATGTTTGTGTGCGTATCTGAGCTATCTATCCAAAATTTGAATGAAGGTACTTCAATGAATACATTATACATGATGCATCATGTATAATGGATAAAAAATAAAGACACATTTCAGTCTTTAGATGGACCAATATTCGACATGTATAGATATTAGTCTAATACGCTTTGCCAATCTTTTATCACTGTGATATATTGTTCAAAAGTAACAATAATAAACTGAAAAATCATGGAAGTATCAGTATGAATTAAAGTCTAAAGTGTTCCAATTTTACAAAGACGGTATAATATAATACGTATAAAAACAAAACAAGGGTTTGTTTTGTAATTGTTGAACTTTACCATACCTGCAATAGTTTTAAGTAGCATTTTTCGGATACGTTCTACATATTCGCATGCATTTGAGTTCGAATTTGTAGTCTTTCATCGTCCTATTAAAATACATCATTATTCATGTGTTGCTTGACCATGTAAAAGGAATCATTTTAAATGATTCATTCTGTGGAACAGGTTGAAATAAGTCAAACTCGCAAACATGAAACATACAAAATGTTAGTATATTTTATAGTAAATAAAATACTGCAAAAAATGCATGTTTAGCTACTTGTATTTATTTTTCAGAAATTCTTAATCTTTGCTACGAAATTTACAAATTTATGTACATACAGGGCGACGAACCAACGATAAATTCAAATATTTAGTACTATAATGTTATAGCAAAGCAGGAGGAAGAAGCAAGTTTTAAAAGTTTTAACAAGTATTGATGCATGCATGCGGAAATAATAATGGGGTTTTTTTCTTTTTCTCTCACTACTCATACTTGATCTCACTTCTCGTCATAACACAGCCCACACTAAATCATAATTGCAGATTTGATGACTGAAAATGACTAGTAATACAAATCATAATATTTGAAACTGACTTTTACATATGTAACACGTAACACAGTATTTTCACTACAACATTCAACTTCTTTTTCCATAAGTTTTACACTATCTTTTATTGTTGTAATTTTCGTGATGGTGTAGATGTTTTGTATGTGGACGACTCCTCTAATACACAAATGCGTATAGTGCAACCTTTATCGTACATAAAGTACTTTTAATATTACATAAGGTAAAGAATATCTTAGGTAGGTACAAAATAAATGGTGACCACGACCACAATTGTTTATCAACCCACCCCGATGTGGCCAATGAAGACAAAGAAGAGATTCTTTGGTATTATATTTCTCTTTGTGTACGTTTTATTTTTCAACATCCAACTCATTATCGATTACAACAATGTATAATGTATATTATATACCAAAAAATGTTCGTATTTTTGCATGTTACTTTAAAGTTCATAAATCTGAATGAATATAAATATGAAATTCAAGTAAGGACTATAATAATATGTTTTTAATTTATGTTTACATATATCATATAACACTAAAATATAGAATGTAGCACAATATTAAACTGAAGCTATGGGGCTATAGAATCTTTAAATATCTCTATATATGGTAGCTTCCCGTAATGAAAATGACAGATAAAAAATAAAAAAGTATTACATGATACATGTACATCTGTCTTTAAACTTTGAAATTAACCATAAAATGATTGAAAAATGTTATTTATACAGTTCATAAATAAGGGGCTCCTACATAAATAATAAATACATCTATACACGTATCAAAGACACAGAATTATGAATTGTATATAATACTATTCGATTTTTCGCCATGATAATAAAGATATTACAATCAGTAAAACATGTATCTATATGCAAAGCACATATACAAAACATAATATAATGAAAGTATTTTAAGTCGGAAAAACAAAATGTACGAGGGATGCATAATTCTTCAAAGGTATGCATCATTCCATTCAAAGGTATGCATCATTCATTCATGGTATCATGATGTGGGACATATATTTAACTAGAAGTTGGAGTAGTAACGATCTTTCTATTACTAACCTTCTTTTTCTCCTTATCTGGAATAGGGCCCTTCAAGTGTCTGGCCAAATGGGCTAGAAACACATATGAATACATGTTTTTTATTAATTTTCCAAACTTGCAAGAATTACTTAAAAAAATCCTAAATAGTAGAACCTATACCTACATTTTCATTTAACAAAATGTAAATGTATTTACTTAAGCTATGGATCATATATAAATCATAAATTACAAATATGTAATAATATTATACTTTTTTTACCTACAAGACCACTTTGATAGGTAAAAGATCGAACTGTTTTACAAATTAAGCATGCAAATCGTTTTGATTTTTGATTTGAAACAGATTCAGACTCTGGAGTAACATTAATATTTACTTCTGGTTTTACTTCAACTTCATTGTTTGACCTGGAATGAACAACACTGTGTCTTATTAAATGTGCTGCTGACTGATAAACACGGTCGCACAATTGACACCGATGTTTCTGGGCAGTTTCTCCAGCATGTGTTTTTCTTTCATGTTGCTTGAGATCGGTGAGTTTATATGCACGGAAATCACAAGTTTTACAAACATAAGTTCTAAAACAAAACAAAAAAAAAGGATAATATCATTACAATAATTACAATTCTTTTGTTTATGCTTATATTATATAATATGTGGTACATTCTTTAATCTTAAATTATTACAAATTTATAATATATTATGTATGGTATGTGCATAGAATAATAAAATTCTTTAATAAATAATTACTATTTACTTCATTTCTTTTCTTGGTGTTTGAGGCTTAGATTTGATATTCGCTTTTACAAGCGCATCTTCAATTTTCATTTGGATTTCTGCAATACTTTTGAAATTTATATCTAGAGGACTTTGGGTTGATGATGGGATTTTTGTTTTGGTTGATACTAGTACTGGAGTTTTTATAGCATGAATGTTTTTTTTACTCTTAATAGCAGCGGATGGAACTACCGGTACACAAACTTTTGTTTCTTCCGGAATTTGAATTTTCTTACTTCTTTTTTTCGGCATTTTGGATTCTACAGTTTTGATCTCAATTGAATCAGTTGGGAATGATTTTACTTTAGGCTGCAATTTCACCATCCTCTGTTGACCCTTTTTCCTATTACCTTTTGATAATGCTATTTAAGATCAAAACGAGACCATTATTCAGAAGATATATTCGGGGTTTGTAAACATGTAAATTTCATAATATTACACATAATATAAAAGTCTGTATGTATTCTTTATTCCTTAAATCTTTCAACATAATATATAAGATATAAGTACCTGAAGTAACATCCGTACAATGTAAAAATATTTTGCTACCAGAAACTGGAATTAATTCATCTTCTTCTTTTATTTGCATCATTTTGTGTTATTTTCTAGTGCCAGATCTTGCTACAGGACTATAATATAATAATATTATTTATATGTAGACTTCACTTTTTCAACCTTTTTAAATGTATAATATCAAATACATCTTATTGTAGGTAAATTACTATATACCCCTGACTTTTCCGATAGTAATAGATAATAGATCTACACAATTGCATGAAAAATGAAAAAACAAACATTGAACAAAAAAGTAGCACTACACTTTTACTATATTTACTTGTAAATGCACTTTTAATGAAGAATCCTTGTTTCTTACTTTCCCCACTAACTTATATGTCAATCTACTATATCAAAATAAATGACAATTAAAAAAACTAAATCCTATAAAATAGGGAAAATAAAAAATTACTGCACGAACTATATTCATAATTCAAGGCAAAAGCTGTAGCATGCAAGATATATCTAGAGAGAGAGAGAGAGGGTCATAGAAGAATCGTTTTATAGTGAATTATGTGATGTAAATACACGCAAACACGTGCCCGTAATTAATTAATTAATTAATTAATTAACTACCTTACAAATTGGAAATTAACTTATGCTTTCATTTAATTTCACATTGCAGGTTAAAGCTCGTACATTTAAGTGCATAATACATAATACATTAAGTGTAATACCTGTGAAAAAGTTTTAAAGACAGAAAAATGAGTAAATATATTGAAGATGTAACACAAGTAAAAAAATACTGAAAAACAATATGCAGCCTGTTGTTAGAATTTATATGGAATATACGTGTATGTACACAGAATTATCAACACGATCAGAAATATCCATATATTTTGCATTAAGAGTAAAGTAAAAGCACTATATAGTATGCAAATTTATATGAGCTGCCATCGACTCTCCTTTGATTCTATAATAATATCATAGTATCAAGTTGAAACTAAAAGGCATCATAATATTATTGTGGATCATGAAAGTGAAGAGTAATACATGTTCATTACTATGTGCAATGTATATATTGTACATGTTCTGTTGTTGAGTGAATTGTTAGATTGAAAAAATACCTTCTTGAATAGGTACACATTACACATAATAGATATTTGACATTACACAACCTTCGTTCAGATCTATTGTGCATGCATAATATTATCATACAACTTCTTGTCTTGATCTTAGGCGATGTTTTATTTTTTTCGGTGAAAGAAAAAATACTATGGTCGCACTGTGAAAACTTTATACCGTGAGAAAGATACAAAAAATTCATTGTTCATCTTTATCGTTTTCGTTTGTCCTGTTTTCATACGTCGTCAAGTAGTTTATAGTCATTCAGTAAAAGTACAACATGTATATATATATCATACACTTTACACACAGATACTAATAAGCACATACACCGCAAAATGATCAATGTAAACGTAATACATAGATATGTATATATGGAAAATCCTACATAGTATGGGATATTAGATATTAGTACACATTATAATTCTTTCCATCCCCTTTCTTTACATGTTTTTTCAATACAACTCAGAGGTGTATCAAAATTTGGTAAATTCTCACTTTGTGCTAAATTGTAAATGCTATAAACATGAACATAGAAAAACGTCTGTAAGAAAATGAGCTTAAAACAGAGGAATTTCATGGAAAGGGAAGGTTTCACGGGAATATTTCTCTACAACATCTAAAAACTCTAAAAGTAAGTATTTGTAATGTCGTACCCCCATAGTTCTTACTCCTATCTCCATACTCAAAGGTAGGTCCACTATATATATGTAATACGTACCCACTTTACTATTTGTGTTACGAATATTGATACGAAACGGTGAAGGTAAATGTTTTCAGAAATAAACATCTTCAAAGACTTCCTGATAAGAAGAACCGACCAAAAACCGGATTGTATAATCTTTCTCTCTTTGTACATATAACTTATATGATATAAGTAAGGGTGGCATTTTGGTGAAAGTTGCTCCAGCTACTTTTTCAAAACGGAACAACTTCTGGAGAGTATCGAAATTCAAAGTTCCAAGATTTGTGGGTTCCTTCAATCTTCTGTACACATAGTACACATAGTAATTTTGGCTACTAATCAAAACTGTCTCTCTCATACCCGTACACTTTGTTTTTTAATCTCTATCATCTTTTAATTCTCTTTCTCTAACTCTCAGCTGTGAAAACAATTTATATTTACAAGTAACATGTAGTGCGCTATACATATGTACTCATGTACATAAGATTGTTCTAAAAACTGTCATTCCTTTGTTCTCATTCCAAGTTTTCTACTCGTTTTATTACTCTCAGTCATATTTATAACCAATTTTTGTTTATAACACGAGATTATCATCATTTTAATCCGTTTAAAAGTACACATATAATATACACGTATACGTAATATCATACATACTGAAATATACGCAAACACTGAATTCGGGTATTTAGATTTTCTACATATAACATATATATAAATCTTTGAATTCTAGCCAATTTCCTTCTTTTCCATCATATTTTTAATCTGGATTGGCATTTTAAAGGATTTTTACATGTTTTATATTACTCCACAAAGTATTCTCACAAAATTTTTACTCTTGTACTTACGTTTCAGATTTCCAGATTGTTTCCTGGAACTGTCAAAGTATACACACCGCTGAGTTCTTAGTTCAAATTGAATTGTCAGCTATAGATTTATTCCTATCTCTGCTGTGTTATTTCTCTCTCGTTCTTTAAGTCTTTGAATAAAAAATATTGTTCATATGCTACACATGTAACATTACGGATTAAGAAAATGGTTATTCGGTTTGGTACATTAATTAAAATTTGGAAGGAGAGTCAAGCTTTAATAATTCAAAAGGATTATTACCAATGTTCAATTCATGACGACAGTGACAACTTCATCACTCATTAAATACAGAAATGTGGCTTATTTCTCTTGGATTTGGAAAGACAAGGGCAGTTCAATGTTATTTAAAATTGCTCGTTTGGATTATCATCGTATCATTAGGTTAGAAAAACACAAATTTTGAAACTTTTTATACATAAATTGTAAACATATGATATTTCCACAGATTTCGGGTTTTCTTTTGGTTTCATTTGTGCCAAATCTTCTCGACTTTTACTAAAAATGCCTATTTTTTATGATATTAATTTTTTTAGGTTTATATTGGTTTCTAAATCGAAATGGAGGTACAAAAGAAAATTTACTGTGGACCTTAGAAAATTATCGTTGGGACTCTAATAAATACCATCCAAATCCCTTGAATTATGAAGTAGCGGACAGTGAGACAAGCAATAGCAATAAAGGACAAGAGTTTTCAAATACTTTTGTAAAATTAAAAAAAGAAAGCAAAACTACTTGGGGTTTACAAAAGAAGTTTGTTCATTTTAAAGCATCTTCCGCGTCTGAGACATTCAACAATAAATCAAATGTCAATGTTGATCTGCCTTTTCTACATTCCTCAATCAGTCGATTGTGCAATCCTCCAGAAGAAATTCAAGCTCAAGATGAAAATTTGATCATACCAGAGTTTAAACTGGATGCCCTCGTGATTGTTCAACGACATGGTGCTCGTGCTCCATTGTCTCATGTTCCAAATCAAAATCTTTCTCTTGTCAACTGTTCATTTGATCACCCAGAGTTTCAAAAATTCTTAAAATTTACAACTGAATCAATGTCAAAGTTAGGTAAGATCAAACTTTGAGATATTTTATAAAATATATTTGTACATATTACATATCTGATCCGCTAATACATAATATTATTATGTCATCAGGATTTGTAGACAGCTGTATATATATGTAATGTCATGCAGTTGTCAGTATATTGATTATTGATTGTTAGTTAAAGATTACGTGTACACTGCCTGAGGTGTGTTTTATAATTTTTCAATGACTTTTTATTCTTGTACACACATAATAGGTGGGTATTCACAATTTATCGGGCCTTTTCACAGTTTTCAAAAAGTACCAACAACTGGACAGTGTAATCTAGGACAGCTTTCTCAGCTTGGTACTTTTTCAAAATTCACAATAATGAATAACAATGAATAGTTTAAAGTGTGTATATTGTACATGGTATACGATGTACAATATACATAAAGTTCTGTTTTTATGATCTTATTATAGGTTCTTGGCAACTACTGAAATTAGGAAAAACAATACGAGAAGTTTATCAAACTACATTATTCAGCTCCTCAAGCTATTATACAATGAATAGTCATAATCCAACAATGACAGATACTAAAACTCATAATAACATGTCACATTTTCAAAACAAAGTCATTGCCTATTCTACGCGCTACAGAAGAACGCTTCAGAGCTTAATTTCATTTTTGTATGGACTCCTTGGACCAAAATATATTATTCCAAATACTACAATTCGAGAAAGTCAAAGTATAACCTTTTGTTTTAATGACTGTTCATGTAGAGCTACAGAAACCCTCAAGAAATTAGCAGGAAAGAAATATCATCCAAATCAAAAAGGTAATCAGTAAAATCACTACATAATATGTAGTACATATACACAATCATATTTTTCACATGTTATAATATATAGAATTCGTGAAGCTACCTTGCATTTAACAATATATATAAAAGATACAAAGTATGCGTGCTACTGAAGACTATATAAACAAGTCAATTAAAACTGTGTGTGTCTTACTGTTGTTTTTTTATACAGATAAATCAGCAATGATTAAAGTGATTAATCGGATCAATTCCATAATTGGTTCTTCTGAGAAGGTGAAAAAATCAGGGACCACCTTATTAGATCTCTTATTACTTTACCCGTGTCATAAGTCTGAATTACCATGCCGAGAACCCAATCAGCAGAAAGTACGAAGAAATAATGAAGACTGTGTGCAGAAAGAAGATATGGAAGAACTTATTACTTTACTACAAAAAGAAACTCATAATCAAAAGAAAGTTCCGGCTAGTAAACAATTGGCATTATTAAGTTCTTATGGGCTACTCAAGGAAATTGTGAATTTAGCTCTAAAGATGACATCTTCAACTAGTGGCAATACGAATTCTGGAGGAAACAATACTCCTTATTCTAATAATTATAACAACAATAATTTTCATGTAGGGAATTCAAAAACAAAAATTGCCATATTTGCTGGCCATGATACAACATTGTCAGGTATGTAGTATACTTTTACATGGTACTTTTTACAGATTAATCCTGAGAAAAAGGATATAATTTAAATTTAACAATATTTCTTTCATATATCATACATCATATAGAAACTTTATGATACATGACTAAAAAATTACTGACTAAAAAACAACGCCATATTATGTATAAAAGGGTCAACTTTCACGTTTGATTTTCTTAACTTGTTTTTTCCGGTTTACATATAGGTCTTCTTGGAGCTTTGGGCATTTTCAATGGACATCCCGATATTCACCTTGTACCATACGCCTCTCGTCTTATCTTTGAATTTTATCGGAAAACAAACATACCTCCAAATTCTGCACGGAAACATTTTTTCCGTGTAATTTATAATGGTCAAGCTGTTACACATTTAGTACGCTTTTGTCAGGATAATGATCGAGCAGTTTTAGTCAGTAGTAGTCATTTAAATGATAATAAACAAAACAGTAAATTAAATGATGATAGAATGTTAAGAAATCGTAACATGTTGTGTCCTTTTGAGAGCCTAGTCCGATTTTTACATGATCATTTTTTTGACAGCTTTGGAAATGCAACAAATTTTAAAGACGCATGCCTTCGAACTTATACTAAGAATCCTATTCAACGAAAGAAACGGAAAAAGTAATGTTACTAATGATTACTATATACTATAAACATGCACAATATTGTACATATATACGTTTAAATACACAGCTAGCAAAAAATATAAAATGAAATAATATATACATACACAAATCACATATCTTTTATAAGTACACAGTAATCGAATACACGAACAATAACCAAAAATGGCGAGAAAATTAGTCCTGAAAGATATACACCATCTCAGCTTTAAGTGTAGTTAAGGTCAAGAGGTCAGTTGAGACGGATTTTATAAAATTCTGATATTTACTACCTATAGTATTGTATTTCTCTGCACATCCATAAGCGCACAGACATAAGTATGTACGATTTCGTTGTGAAAGTAAAATCGTATATTATGCTTATGTGTACACATAAATTATGGAAGTATTTTTTAGTTTTCAGTTTTTTATAGTGACAAATGCTAATAATAATATTAGCACTAATAGTATTTTTAAAAGTCATTTGTTTTTGTACTGAAAAAAATACAAAACTCTATCATTATGTATGTGTATATATTATTATACCTATATACTATATACATAAGTTTATGTTAATGGTGCTGAATTTATTGCAATTTGCAATTTGTAGTACTTACGATGTATTTACTATACACTATATATACGATGGTACGTCCTGATTTTTTAGTTTTTAGGTATACTCTCAAGAAACTTCTGTGATGATATAAAAGAACCGTTTTAAAACAAAAGTAAAGAGAAATACTCAATCAATTAATTTTATGCTTTTTTATTATTTATTGTCCCACATATTATTGTTTCAGTTAATGTTTTACTCATTAGTCATATTGAATATACATCTTTTTGTAACTTGTGATTATTTATTCCTGCGTGACATATTGTATAATATATATATATATAATATATTTTTTTTACACACTGTTTCTCTATTAATTTTCCTCCACTTTATTCTTCATTAGATGTACATACAATGTACATATTTAGCCTTTGTTTCGTACGTAGTACATTAGTTAAAATAATGCCATGTCGTTTGATATACGCATGAGGTGTATTGGTGGACTACGGAATAGTATTATGGTATAATAAACAGTGTTGAATGTATATCAAACCGTAATGTACATTATGATGTAAACTTTGATCATATCACAATATTTCTATTTCAATTGTAAACTAAAATCACATGGTATACTACTTTGGTGTTTACGTTTTCAGTATAATGTATAATATAACATAATTTAACATTTTTGTTAATATTTTCATTATTGGCAGTCTCAAACTGACATTTTTACTATTATTTTGAGGGGAAAAATATCCAATAAAATATCATTTCACGTATGTATGTATGTAAGACATGCTTCGGGGTCACGTATTATGTGTGTACTTAAGTACGCACATGTTTTGTGAGATTTGAGAATGATATTACAAAATATGTATTTATACAGACTGTTAGCCTTATTTTAATTAATTCATAAAACATTTTATACTTATACAACTCTGCTAAAAATTTGATTACAACTTTACACAGCTTGTTGTTTTTCGCAAATGCAACTCTTTTCAAATTTCTTGGTACATTATGTATATAGATTCTGTTAGGATACATTTTGAATTAAATTTTAGTAAAATAATTTGGTTTGACATTAGTAGAACACTGGTAATGACCCATTACTAATACGCACCACTTTGTTGCTTTTTTGTCTGCTGTGACTAATAAAATGAGTACTTATATATAATATATTATATGATATATATATTATCTATTTATATTTTGTTCAACAGACTACATCAGTAAGCAGTACAATAGTATTGTACATTGTAGCAATATATCGAAGCAAGTAGAATAATGAATTGCACAAAAATATCTCCCAAATATAACTGCATATATATATATATATATCATGTTACATATGCCATATATGTGTACTACACCGTTTGCGAACAAATTAAATTCATACAATAAAATGTTTTCATTCACTCTGAGTTTTAACAATGCAGATATATATGACCGAGAACAAAAAGAATTTAATTAATCATAATAATAATTATCATATTTTTTTACAAGTTTATGTTTGTAAAACATTTCAATACATTGCAAAACACCGAAATAATTTTAAAATAAAAATATATATTATTATATATGTCCTATCACAAAAATAATATTCAATAAAATGAGTGGATTCTTTCACTTGCTGCCTATACGAAACTAGAAAAAACAGCATTTGAAATAATAAGATTAACCATTCTCCTAGTAGTATACCTCTAATTATTGCAAAGATTTTCACTAAAAAATTATTAGCCCTTCATATAATCATGTATACACATATATATACATAACTGTACTGGAATCCTGCCGTACTACAAAATTTATAATACTACCGTCGTTAAACTTTCATATATATAATATATATTATTCTTATATATTTCTTTCACTTTGGAAAAAATCAACGACTAGTACGTATATATATATATATTATGTATAATGTATAATAGATATTTAAGTCTGTCATGCATTTTATTTAATAGAATATATCACACAGTGGATATTGTTTCCTTTAGGTGATTTTGAAGATGACATACTATATTAATCATAACTGATGATGTATATATAATATAGTGTAATATACATATCGTGCGTATATAATCTGGGTTGTGAAAGTCTCATCCATTTACTCTTTTATTGATGGCATGTATTTTATTATACATGATTTAAAATACAGACTACTAGAACACTATCAGGTTTTCATATTATAATATATAATATAGTTTTACTAAAATAATTCAACAATAAAAGAATAATTTCTTTCGATTATTTTGGTATTATTCCCATAATATATAATATATTATTTCAACTCTGTCATTACTAGAACTTTATATATATGCATGTACACACACATATAGTATTTATCTAGACTAAATTAAACATTATACAACAAACAATAAAATTACACACTTATTTTGTTGATGATTTGTATGGCAATGTTATAACGCTCGCTAGTAATTAGTAATCATTATTATCATTATCATCACTCATCACCCATGTAGTCGAGTTTTACAATATATCGAACAATGATTTATAAAATATAGAACCCTCATTATTATTTTATGGCTTTCTAAATTTGTATTTCAAAAGTTTGTTGATTTTGGAATAAGAATTTTCTTTATCTACTGTACTGAAGTAACTACATAGTCTAAGAAAAAGCATTTTGATGCATTCATTCATAAAAGTAATATGTGTTTAATATCCCCAAATTTGTATTGTACTATTATTTGGGTCGTTTATATCGCATTAATAAAACGTATAGGTTAAATCTTTTCAGTTCCGTCTTTTCGCTTCATGTTTCATTTTATCCATTCAACAAAATAATATTTCTTCCCCATTTTAAAAATTTAATATGCCTATAGATAGAGATGAAATCTATACAATATCTGAGCGTTAATATATATGCATAAGTAAGTAAATTAACTAATAACACTGCTATTATGTCAGTTGTGTAGTATCTTTGAAAAACAGAACACTTTTGAATTAGAATCGAATAGACAAATATTGTGGGAGCCTTCAGGAAAAGTTTAAACCCAAAATATATAAGGATGCCTGAGTTAACGATCAACCAAACGCTTAAAACGTCTTTCGTTTGTTTCTGAACCAAAAGTATGTCTGTGTTTTTTTTTGTTTCAAAGAGAAAGTTTGTAGGCTCATTACTGCATGCATATTCTTAAATCTTAGATTTAAAATAATATTTTATGTAATTAGAACACATTTTTTTTTAGATATACATACTTTCCGTCGTTTCGAAAGGCATTATATGGGCCATAAACTGTTGAAAGAAAAAAAAACTACATTTCTATTTAAATTCCACCTCCAGTTGCTCCTTCCTGACCTAAGATGACCCGTTTATAATATTTATTCATCTGCTCAAGGGCAATAAATGTCAAAACTGTATGAGGACCCAATCTAAAATAATAAGGAGTAAAGCCTTTCCAAAGAGCAAAAAGGCCTTCATTTCGAATAACTTTACCGAGTACATCCACTGCTCCTTTATATTCGGGTTTTCCATCAATAATTTTCATATTCTGAATTCGAGTTTTGGCAATATCTACTGGCATTGATGCGGCAGTTGTCACAAGTCCAGAAATCATACTTGCAAGGAAATGTAGAAAGATACCTTCACTGAAATACCCTGCAAATAAAAACAGAAAGATATGGTTTTCAAAAAATATATACAATAATACACATGATATATTTGATTTATGTAATTGTACATTATTAGTAATAATTAATAATTATTGCTTTTTCTTTAAGCATACCTGTAGTGACTAATGTTTGTTTTGCTTGAGAATAGGAAGCTAATTGAGCCTATTTTTGAACATGAATAGAGAAGAATAGAAACATTTATAACATAATCTTCAACATTATAGTACTTTGTACATAAATTTTATGTATAGAAAAATAATATATTACATATTATAGTGTTTAAATAGAAAGAAAGTCGAGACGTATCATTAAAAAAATGAAGAAGCATACCGCATTGACCACCATCGCTCTTCCCATCGTCCTAAAATCATAGTTAAAATTATAGTTATATAAAAATGGGATACGATAAAAGAAAAGTTGTAGCTACAATCCAACAACCTCATAATATCCGTATCCGAAGGCGAGGGGGTCGGAGTCACACTCTAGAGAAATGGCTACTACTCTG
>JAQGBH010005481.1:0-14249 GCA_034698265.1 Sminthurinus aureus | reverse complement strand
TTTATTTTGTACATTTGAGTCTTTTGACTCTTGTAAAATTCCACTGCCAAGCCTCCAGTCCCGAGTCCAAAAATCAATGGTTGATGGAAATTTTTGGCTCGGTCTGGAGCCTGGAGTCTCGAGTCTGGAGAATATTGAAAATTTTGACCAAGACAAGAATCGTGATCCTGAGTTGCAAAGCGGACTGGAACTGGAAGATTTCCAAGGGAACAAAAGAAATGCAAAACTGAACATTAAAAATCAAAAATTGTTCATTAACAGAGGATCGCTAGGATGAAAGTTATGAGCTGTGCTGAAAGTTGTGAACTGGGGATGAAAAATGGCAATCTGTTTGTGCATAAAGTCTAAAGTCAAAAGTCAAAAGTAGCGAGCGGAGTTTGTAAGTTTCGGACAGAGGAAATTCATTAAGCTAAATTAGTGAGTAGCACCAAAGTTCTAATTGGGAATTGAATGCAGCTGTCATAAAAATGGCTTTTGCTTGCTGCTAAACATTTTTATGGGAGTAACAAAACAACAACATGAAAATACAAGAATGTTGATTGACAACTGACAACTGACAATGAAATTAGATGGACTTGTTAATCAGGATGAATTCCTAGGACAAAAATAGACAAAGGAAAACACAGGATTTTATGTTACATTTTCAATATTCACTTTCCACCCTTTTGACTTGTTTCTCTGTTTGTCAGTTTTCTTTGTCTTTTGTTTTTTAAGTGTTTTAAGTGTGAGATCTCATCCGAACTGAACTATGGAAAATTGCAATTCGGACCAGGAATTTTTTGTATAAAAGTCTAACGCGGATCCTGAGACTTGGCATTCTCCACAACACAGAATTACACAACACAACTCACCGCAAACACACACATTTTTCACATCTTTTATCATAGCTGAAATTTAAACAGTTTTGCAAGTAAAATCTGAAATCTTAGAAATAGAAACAGAAACATAAATAAAAGGGAAAATGGCTGGAAAAATGAGTCAAGTCAACTTTTACGCTTTTCTACTCGTCGCTTTTATCTGTGTTTTGAACTGGAATCAAGTTGAGGCACGACCTGAAACTCAAAAACTCCAAGTTGTACCGGAAGCGGAAGCAGAAGCAGAATCCTCAGCAGCTCATTCTCATCTGAACCACGACCAAAATCATGAAACCAATGGCCAAAACCCATTGACTCTTCAGGCAAAACCCAATGCTGGCGACGCTGTGCTCGTAAGTCAAAGTCAACTGAAATCTGTACTCTCAAAATCACCTCACTTTGAAAATTTAAACATAGTTTTGGGCATTTGAAATTTGAAATTGGATTTGACATTTGACATGCATTTATTTTCTAAAAACAAAACAAAGAGTCGACAACGTCGTCAGCGTCCGTTTCCATCGTCACTATTTGGCTCTCTTTTTTACCAAGGTAAAATTTATCAATTATCAATAAAAATATCTTTTCTAAGCAATTCTCTTTATCCATTTTGTTTTGCTAATTTGGTTGCTATAGCAAAGATATCAAGCTAAATATACAGCCAATCCCAAAATGATGTTTCAATGCATTATTCATTTTTGAATTTGAAACATTTATAGGAAATAATCCAAGTTATGACAACAAGTATGTTGATGATGACAGTGCCGCTGCTATTGTACCCGTGAAATAGAGATAAATGCGGTTAGCCACATTTTTAGCGGACTTGCAAATTTGATTTCAAGAATCGTCCAATTCCATTTTCAACTTTTGGACACCCCACATCAAAAACCGCAGGGAAAAATACTCCATTAAAACAAATTCTAATTTCTCTCTTTTATTTTTGTCTTGAGTCTCGAGTTTCGAGATGACGTCAACAATTCAAAATTAAATATCAGCAATTAAAATTGAGCTGTTACATCACTTACGATTTATTTTCTCTCTCGTTCTCTCTTTCTGTACCATAAAAAGTTGATGCGACTTGTTGATGTAATTTGTGTGTATTATGTAAATTGAATATTCATGAGCTGTGGATTCTGGATCCTGCGTTTTCCGTTGGCGTTTTGCAAATTCACGCTCACTAAATAAATATCACCTGAACAAATGAACAAAAGATGCAAATTTAAAATCATTTATCATTGCTATTGTCCAGTTTTTTGTTGGAATTTTTTCATATTCTCATATGCGTGTCCTTGACTCAAATCTTGAATCTGGATTCTCAATTCTCAATTCTCAAGCCTCACAAAGATGAGCATTGAGCATGCAACAAAATAGGAGGTAAAATGAAGGCTGGATCTTTTTTTCAAATGAAATGGATTGTCAAAAAATACAATTTCTTGTTTCCCACATATTTAGATTGACACCGACACTGCAGTGCACTGCATGAAACTTGATGGAATGCACCTCTTATTTTGAATTTTGACTATATTGAAAAATACGAGTCCCAAAAAAATATGGAAAACAAGTCATTGGATTTGTTGACAATTTATTTAGAATTTAGAATAACGTCAATTTAGGTCATAGAGAAAAAACGTTATTTCTAAAATTAAAATGTGATAAAATACTCGACAATTTTTCTTGCATTTTTTTCTCGTTTACTCGCTCACTCATTCCGTTGCATTGCCTTTCAGTTGCAGCGTAAACAAATGTAGAAGGCATTTCTTCTGCTTCTCACTATCTCTCTCTCTCTTTGCCTCTCTTTCTGTCTCTGTGTGTATTTACTATTTACGTTTGTGTCCTGTATTTAAGTGTGTATGAAAAAATAAGGAGAAAAAGAGAGGCATGACGCTGCTGATTTTTTAAAGTGAGGAATTATTTGTATGTACTTAAAAGGTGTTTAATGTATAATTATCATTTCGAGTCTCGAGTCCTCTGCTTTTTTTCTGGTCAAAAAGATTTGATTTCTTTAGCTTTGAGATTCTGAATTCTAGATTCTACGTTCTAAATTTTAATGTTTAGTGATTTGTGCTTCGTGCTTCGTATTGACTGTATCATTTTTGAATCCATTTATACAATGTACAATGTTCGAGCGATTTATGAATGACACAAAAAATATTTATTTATAATCAAGTGGACAGTGTAAAATGTACTCTTAAAAGGCACTGGCAACACAATACATTACATTGCATTTAATTTTCCATTGAATTACATCACATCACGTGAATGAATTGGAATGGAATTTGGAGTGGAATAAAAAAGAGCAAAAGAAACCACTTTATTCGTAATTGCTAGAATCTAGAATTTATCATTTGGAATCATCATAATTTTCCACTGTCATTATCAACTTGACTTCAACTCTGTCCACATTCATCCAGCACTCAACATTCAATATTCAAGATTCTCTGCTTTAAACTGGACACTAGACGATGAAATACAAAATAGCACGCTACATCAATTAACCTCACGATCAGAATTTAATTCCTCTGAATTAAATGGAATTCAATTGAGTTGAATTATTGATCCACGTTCAATATTCAACATTCAAACTCCACAGCAGAGTTCAGTCAAAAGGGAAGAATTTTCCCAAAGCCAAAATGACTTCCATCGCATTTCCACGTGTAGTCAAATTACTTGTGATATTATTTGTGAATTTTTCAATTTTCCTTTCAAATAGCCAAAGTGAGGCTAAAAAAATCCTATTTTTCAATGGATATGCGTCGCACAGGTAAATAATAAATAATTACAGATTTTTCAACAATAAAATAATTAAAATAACAAAAAGTGGAAAAAAATCTAGATTCTAGATGAAAAAAAATTTATATGCATGCGGTTTTTGTTTTTAGCCATTTGGTCGCATTCGAGCCGCTGGCTAAAAAACTGGCGGATTTGGGTCACAACGTGACAATTCTCAGCACCATGTTTTCAGGTATAAATAATTTCCTGTAATAATTTATTTTATTTATTCTGATTCTGATGCGATTCAAGGTTCAAGGGAAAAAAGAGTGACTAACCTTTTATTTTTTAATGCAGAGGAAAAGCACCCAAAAATCCGACATTATTGCCCAAAGTCCGTGTTGGAGATGCAGGATAAACTCAATGATGTTGGAATCTACGTCCTCCAAAAGAGAATCGAGAGCAAATACAATGATTTTTTCATGCAGACGAATGAATTGTGGGAGGGTCAAACGGAAGTTTGTAACAGTTTCTATAGCAACCCGGAATTTCGAGAGTGGATGAAAAATGAAGGAACTTTTGATCTCGTCATCACTGACACTTTTTCAAGAGAGTGCAGTCTCCCTCTAGCCTACGTTTTGAAGGCTAAGAGCATCATTTTTAGCCCAGCTTCCCTATTTCACGCAGAGGCGGAGACTTTTGGATTTTCTCCGGAATCTTCTTGGCAAATGCCTTGGGAAAGTGAAGGTCAATCTGTGTGGCCGGAGGCGTTTTGACATGAGTACATCATGATTTCCTGGTATCTATGGAGACAACGAACGTATCTCCCAGGTTTTGACCGACTGGTGCAAAAATCATTCCCGAATGAAAATGTGCCGACAGTCGCAGAGCTGGAAAAGAGGACAGCACTTTTCTTTGTAAATCTTCACTATTCTTATGAAACTGCAAGAAGTTTGCCGCCGTTTGTGGTGAGTAAATTAAATTATTAAATAAAGCACAGAAAAAACGCTGGAATTTATTGGAATTGCTCAACTGTAATTTGTTTTTGAATAATTTTGATCAACAGGTTCCAGTTGGCGGGATGCACTGCAAAGATGGAAAACCCATTGCCGATGTGGTAATTTTTATTTCCTCTAAAACTTTTCTCCATTTTGGAAATTTCCCGCTATTAATTTTTGAACCATTTTTCTCCGTTTTAAACAGAAAATTCGTAATTTTGTGGAAGATTCGGAATCCGATGGCTTCATTTTCATTAGTTACGGAAGTTTTGTCCAGATTTCGTCTCTGCCTCCAAAATACCTCAAAATTTATTTTGACACTATGAAATCGTTCCCGAAAATCCGGTTTCTATGGAAATGGGAAGGAGAATTTCCGGAGGATGTCCCAAAAAATGTGCTCATGTCAAAATGGTTCAAGCAGCAAGATGTCCTTGGTAATCCTTGAAAATATTTCAAATGCTACACAATCTAAAAGCCATTTAATTAAAACGGAAATGGAAAATGATTTAAAATCCAATGTTATTTGTTTTGAAAATGTGTAGCTCATGAAAAGTGCAAGGGTTTCATTACTCAAGGTGGTCTGATGTCATTTCAACAGGCGATTTACCACGGAGTTCCCGTCATCATTATGCCAGGCGGGGCAGATCAGGTTCCAAATGCTAGGATTGCAGCGAAATTCGGAATGGGCATTCATTTGGAGTTCAGTGAACTCACTCTCGACGGGTTTAAATCAGACGTCCGAGATTTACTGGAAAATCCAAAGTACGGGAAGAAAGTGAAGGAACTTTCAATATTGTCAAAGGATCGTCCAATGTCCGCTCTTGACACCGCAGTTTATTGGACAGGTACAAAAACAACTACTTTTACACAAAACATTTAATTTATCATCATTTTCTATTTTTTCTCGTGAATGATATGAAAAATTGAATGTTTATTGTTTATTTTGTGCTTGAATTTGTAGAATATGTTCTTTGTCATGACGATCTTTCCCATTTGAAAATTCCTGGAATACATCAGACTTGGTGGCAACGACGACTTCTTCATTTATGGGCTTTTGTTTTCTTTGCCTTGCTCATTTTAGTCAGTATTCTTCTTGCCATTTTATACGCTGTTTATAAACTTTTCCTAGCAAAAAATATGTCAACGTCGACGGATAAAAATTCAATGTCAAATAAGAAAAATAAATGATAATTTACTCACGCTTTAAAGTTAACCCAAATAAAATTAAACAAGTTTTTATGAGCGTAAACAATGAAGGCTAAAAGCATTAAATTAACATTAGCTTGTTTTCATTGTTAGGGAGAAAATCTCAAATCTGCCTTGAGCATTACCCGTTCTTTGAATAAAAAAAATAAAGTACCGTTCAGGCACAAGCAACTGCCCATCCACGTCGTTGTTATTTTCAAGGATTACAAATTTTACATTGTTTACTTTTTCTTTTCAAATGAAGCCCATGTAAAATGTAAAACACACACATAAACTGTGATTTAATAAAACAAATTGTGTATCTCAGCTGAAATCTTTTGAAAATGCACGGAGGCAAACGCGTGTGGAAATTGCATGGAAATTATTTACGGCAGAAAAACGAGAGAGAGGGAGAGAGAGAGCAATGTACCTTGTACAAAATTCACAGTGGAATTCGCGATGTGCGTTTGTGCAGTTCTGAGGTTTTTTAATATGACGGATATTTTATGCTTGTCTAGTTTGTTTCAGTTATGTTGTGGAATAATTCTGCACATGAAAAAGAAATCAATTTTTCTGCATTGCAAAATGCATATTAAACATTATGAACATGCAGTAAAGTACAAAGTGAAACATTTTAAAATGTCATGAATAAAGTTCTCACGTGAAAATTTAAACAGGTATACATGAAATGCAAAGTGAATTTTCTGTAGATGCCAACAATGCAATGAGAATTATTTTTTAATTTCAAGCATGAATTATGAATATTTGTACGCTATACGACAATAAATTGGAATTTTTGAGCAGTTTTCAGTCATTTAAAACAAAATACACTTTTAATCAAGTATAGAAACCAATATTTTTATTTTTATTGCTCATTCAAATCTGGAGTTTAAACTCCAGAGCAGTGTAAATACAAACTCTTTTACTGCTAGATTACAAAACCAATACACATTACACATGCAGCTGCATAGGCAATCTCAATTGTAAATCAAAGAGTGATGCACTTGGGAAAATTGCAAGTAATTGAAAAATTAAAATATTTTGATACATAGCTAATGATTTGAAACGGTTCACGTAATGAGAAGTGCGCGCTCTTTGTAAGTCTTTGTGATCACTTTTAAATTAATTTTGTGTTAAGATTAAGATTAGTGTAGCTCTGTTCATCAAAGCCCAGTCAAAGGCCCAAACACCAAACGACGAAGCCAAGAGATTAAAACACTGACAAATCTATTGCGTAGTAAGATGTTGCCAGCAATCCATCTTTGAATAAACCTAATTTAGCGCTTTAGACTTTTACTAAAACATGCCGCAAATCAGGAAAGTAGTACCGTAGTTACTCAATAACGATCAAGACAAAATTGAAAACAGGACGTAACTTGATGGTTAGTTAAAAGTTTGATGAATTACAAAATTTGAGGTGCTGAGTGGGTAATTCTTTATACTATTCTTGTTTCATTCTCTATCTCTCTTCTGTTCTCTCCCTAACGTCTGTACATAATTTTTTATTTATTTATTCAATGTTTTGGCAGACAACAGGGTCTATTAAACTAACCTAGTTATAGTTATTATTTTTAATATTTATTTTTAAGTTCAACTGCAATACATTTTTAAAACATCAAACGTGGCGTCAGAAAAGGATGAACATCAAAACAAGAATACATTAAGTATTTTCAAAAAGATTACGCCATTCAAAAGACAACGAAGATTCGAAATGTATATTCGAATTACAAATTAAATTAATTAAATCATTAGGACTATAAAAATTACGAAAGATTAAAGATTTCACAGACTTATTTCTCAACTCATAAAAATTACATACAAAATTTTCAGCAAACATGGCCGTGGCACTGCTATCACGAGGATAGCCACAAACTATTCTAAAGCAATTGTTGTATGTAACTCTAATTTTGTTCAGATGCGACTGCGTAGGAGTCCACAAACTACAGCAATAAATATTTGACAAATAAGTTACAAATAATTTTTTTTTGACAGGTAGTGAGCATTTTGAAAATCTTGACTTTATCATGTACGCTCTCTTGTACATTTCAGATGACCGTTTACCTTGATGTGTCAGAGTCAGAGTCAGTCCCAGAGCCCAGAGCCCAGAGCCAGAGGAAACCAGAGACCAGAGGAAACCAGAGACCAGAGACAAAACCAGAGATATATTGTCGTTATTATACTTTGCATTTGGGATGTTTTGGAAACGGATTGACAGAAGAATCGCCACGATATCATCACCATCATCATCTCATCATTAAATATTATATTCGATTGTCATGCCATTGAATTGAATTGGATTCATCGGACTGAATTGTCGTGTACACTGTACAGAGTACAGAGTACACGATGTAAAGATCAGATCTGCTGTGTGTCATTATGGATGTACCTGGTGTCTAGTGTCTAGTGTCTAATTTTTTGCATGTCATCTCTAAATTCTCTGTTATGTACACAGTACACAGTACACAGTGTGAAAACAGGACACATGTGCTAAAAAGCCAAAATCCAAAATGAACAGCCATGACCACAAGGGAAAAGTCTATGTTTTCAGCACACAATGGATTAAGTTTGCACTGTCATTATGAGTTTACAAGAGACAGGCTTTTTAGGTGGATGAATAGATCCGTTCCTGATTCTGTTTCTCTTTCTCAATTAATTTGTTTCTCGATCTGTTTTTTTTTTTCGCTGAGTCTTGTGTCTGGTCTGGTGTTTGCAAATTTTTACAAGATAACATGATGCGTCATGTGCACAAGCTTGAGTTTTGAGTATTGAGCATTGAGCCTGCTGCATCAGGTAAGAATAAAATATACAATATACAGTACATCACGAAACAATGCAATTGGACGACCAAATCATCCATGTGTACCTATAATCTGTAGGCTCAGTGTGTATTTTTTACTTTTTATAAATAATAATACTCATGAATCATCCCTCGACAATCAAAAAATGTGCAGTTTATGTACCTGTGTTTAGCCATAAGATGTGCACTTTACTGTGTTTAGTGTTTGGTGGGTTCTGGATTTACGAATGAGAGCGGAGAAGTGCACAATGTGATTTATGTATGCCTCATTTTTTTAAGGTTTTGCCACCGCACTCAAATGAAACGTTAAACGGGAGGAAACACGCAAAACTGATATAATAGCAAGACAAGTGCGTGATCAATGAACATTATCATTATCATTGTCGTTATCGTTTTCCTTATCCTCACCATCCCTGTACTTTACATGAGTATAAAAACTGCAAATTTTTCTCAAAAAAAAATTGTGCTTTACTGAAATACTCTATACTCTATACGATTCACAATTCACAATAGATTGTGACCAAATGTTTTCACCTCCCCCAAAAATTATACACATGTGTAATGAAATTATCTAACCATTTTGGTGGAAATGGCAGACATGATTAATTTAATATTTCATGTTGAATGCTTAACATTTAGTAAATGCCATTTATGCAATAATATAAGAATGTGGCTTGTAACTTGTAATAGGTAGTAGGTACAATGTACATATGCCACAGACAATAGAATTAAATTGACCGACAAGTAAAATCATAATAAAAAATACAACACTTGATTTTTATTTTTTATTTTTTATTTTGTATTCAAAGCCCAGACAAAAGTCAAAAGTTTAAATCTTAAACTTTAAACCTCGATGGTGATTAGTGATTTTGTATATATAGACAATTTAATGGCAACAATCTCTTCAAAAAGTATTTGTCTTTGTGTCCTCCATCCTGCGTCTAAAATACAAATAAATTAACCGGCATTGTAATTTGTACCTTTTGTCATGCATAATGTATAATGCGTAATATAATGGCATTTTAATGTCTAATGTGTTGTAAAATCTAAATACCGGCTTTTGACTTTTCTTTCAAGTTTCCCTTTTTTTCTTGTTGATGTTTTCTGCCATCATCATCATTTTCCTACTTCCTCATGCTGTTTGGATTTAACCATTGTTTTGTTTTTATTTCAAGTCTCAATCTTTTCCCATTTTCCGGAAACCTCACTACTCACTACTCACTACATTGTACATTGTACAAATATAAATGATCGTTAGTTTTTTATAGTGCTGTGATCGTTGTGTTTTGTGTTTCGTGTTTTGTGTTTTAAGAATTGGAGATTGGAGATGTCTTGGCAGTTGGCTTTGGCTTTGGCAGGTCACACGACAGTGACAATTACAAATTATATCAGAGAAAGACAACCTAAATGTATACGTACAGTGTGAAGTGTACAGGTGTAATACATGCACAATGTGTATATCTGTTCCTAATACAGCATGTACAAAAAGACGTTGCAAGTTGCGAGTAAGCGAAATAATACGAAACAGATAGAAATGTTTACGTGCAAAAGTATTTTGATACAGCGGGTGGCAAAAAAACGGGAAAATGCTTTTCGCTAGACTTGACTCCCAGCAAGTCTATTTTTCTTTCGACAGTTGACAAGCAGGAACGACGAACGACGTATTAACTGGACTTGTTACTTATTGAAACCAACTTCCAACTTGCAATTCTATCTTTCAAGTCAAAAGTCAAAACACTGTGGTGCAAACGGAATAGAAAAACCTCACCAGTTCCCCCGCACAGCAGCAGCTTATGTGATTGTTTTTATACTTGTATGAATCTGCCTACACTGTCTACCGTCTACTCTGTACGGTCTATTATTTACTATGTTTTGTATGCAATACCGTTGATATTTACATTTACTTCAAGTAATTAGACACTAAATTTGCCCCAAGAGAGAGAGATGAATAATGTAGGCATGCAGAACATTATTTTCGTATTGTTCCGATTCCTCAGTTCTAAGCGGATACAAAATGTGGAAAAAACTTGTTTAAATTTTTAATTGTTGTTTTTCCAATTTTAGAATTCAGAGCATTTCGTTTTACTTGATCCTGGTAAAAAATTCATACGAATTATAAATTGACCATTTATCCATTATATGTTTTATATTTTCATTTTAAAAGGGAAATTAAAAATGAAGTAGTAAAATATTATGAATTAAGAATTTTACTTGTTAGTGTTTGAATGTTCTTTTCATATTTTACATGTCCCTGAGACTTACCTGAGACTCACATGTGTAATCAGTAATACGTATACGTGGAAACTATTACATAACACAGAGAAATCCAGACAACGTATTAATTTCATCATTTGGGTCTCTTTTCCAGAAACCAGAAACATTCAACATTCTCATAATTGTCATCCACGTAACAGATATTATGTAGCTGCACGTACCAATATTATGATTTATTTTGCTACTGATTTTTTAGACAACTTTTTTATTTGTACAGTGTCTACTATCTATACTCTATACCCTTGTAGCTTGAGAATTGAGAATGGAATCGAATTGATACCTACTTACGTCCCATGTGGATGGACGAACTGAAAATCACATGAGCTGTATCAAATTACTC
The DNA here is from genome assembly GCA_034698265.1 of Sminthurinus aureus. Lineage (NCBI taxonomy): Eukaryota > Metazoa > Arthropoda > Collembola > Symphypleona > Katiannidae > Sminthurinus > Sminthurinus aureus. Next base: position 3,095 of record JAQGBH010005481.1, on the reverse strand, counting down.
TTTGATGATGAGACTTGTTCTCGTTCACGTTTTCTCAGACTGTGTCTACAGTATATAGTATATAGAAAAAACAATATACCCATAGACTTCAATTTTTTGTGGTGTGTACATATACATGGATCATGGATACTGATCTAGATGTAGAAAAAATCAAAAATCCTTTGTCATTTAATCACATATGTATGAATAATGAATCCACATGGTTGATCATGATTATGGGGACATTTTTTGTAAAAAAAAGTTGGTCGTTCGTCATCACTCATCATGCTCGTCATGTTGATCTGGATCGTTTTCAACTCATCAGTTGTCAGTCTTATTCGGTAATATGTACAATGCACACATGCATGGGTATATGTGTAGAGAATAGAGTGTGTTAGTTAGACTAGACACTAGACACTAGATAATTTACACAAGAAGTCCTACACACGTATCTTCTTTCTCACTAACCAAGTGGAACCATCACGAGGAGCTGTGGATTGTGGAATTTTATAAAATAGTGATTGTAGAAATTCACCATTTTTTTTAAATAAACGTATCTAAGCCAACAAGTCTTGAGCATTGAGCATTGAGTAGTTGTGTTGTGAGTTGTGAGCAGTGAGCTGTGAACCTTTTTGGTCTTGAATTCAGTCATCAATATGTACAATGTATAAAATAACATATGAAATAAAAACACAAAAAATTCTTAATTTGAGGCCTTGTTAAGCAATAGTCCTCACATGTACAGATAAAACGTAAGAGTGCTGAAACTTAGACACAGGCCGATTCCCAAAAATTAATTTGCACTCAAATTTCAGGTAGCTACGAAAAATGATGAAACCCGATTTTGGTCATGGATTATGTCAACCATAGCACTTGGTGTCTTTTCAGTTTTCACAGTTTACAAATTACAATGAATCAGACTTCTATTCTTAGGGAGTGGAATAAACAAACGAGAATAAAAATTCAGGAAGATTCTATTTTACAAAACAATGGTAAATGGTAAATAAGTCCATCTGTATTCATATAGTGTACGTTGTACGTTGTAGAACGACCAGATCGTCTAGATCCTAGAACACACTGAATTTGTAATCAGGGTAAGAAAGACAGTGGGATAATTAAAACAAAAAATCACCATTGTTCTTTCATTTCTAATTGAACTTTTCTCAACTCTCTTTCTCATTCTGATATCACGGTGGATGACACTTGAATATTGAATATGCAATAAAATTTCCATGTATCGTCATTATTATTATTACTATTGCTTATAAATAAACTTGTCAGTATTGTATAAATTTATGAGATGGATAATATTATATAATATATAATATTATATCAAACATCATACTGCTCAAGGAACGGGTGGGTCAAGTACAGAAACAAATCAAGTAAATAGAAGCATCACTGTCCACAAGTGCATAATGAAAAGAGGAATTCACATCAGTATGATTTAAGACAAGTTTCAACTTTAACATTATAATGTCAAAGGAAAACTGCTTAAAACTTGAAACATGTATTAAAAGTACCTGTGGTGATTATTTTTTCCACATAACTAAGAACTCAGGACAATAAGAGTGGCTGTGGAAAACGGGCTTTGGTTTTTGTTCATTTGTATGTATGGAAGTGGAATAATTTTAATGAATTTTCTGGGAGCTGCATTGAGTTGAGTGGTGAGTGGTGAGTGGAATGAATGAATTCTTGGCCGAGGTATCCTTCTTCGCTCTTCTTCTTCTTCTTTTCGCTTGTACACAGTACACAGATAGTGGATAGTGGATACATTTTGAAAACAAAAAAACAATAGGTCAGAATCACACCGGATGTGTCTATGGGAAAATGTATTGTTGGTTCTCATCGAATCGTCTTCTCCCTCTCCATGTCCATGTACATAATATATTGTTGTACATATACTACACACATAAATAGTATGTGTTTGTGTGTGAATTCATCGGGACAGAGCCATACTAATGTAATGTAAAATAATGTAAAATGTAAAACAAGAGTACTGCCTTCTAAAAAGTGTATAATATTATTATATCGTATGCTCGCATACTCTCTCACATTGATGCATAACTTGAGACTTGAGACTTGAGTAAAAACTAGGAATTTGTTGTCGTTAGGAGCGGAACGAAAGGAATTCCTACACGTCAAAGAAATCAACCTTTGCTTTCTTTGTATACTTCGTACTTTGTACATGGTACATGTAGTCTATTGTCTAGTCCACAAAAGTAATAATAATAAGAGTGAGCTTAATTTTTTAGTAAATTGCATACAATTCCAGACTCCAGATTCCAGATTCTAGAATCAAATGAATGGTATTTTTTATTCCATTTCCATTGTATTTTATTTCGAGTACGGATAATTTACCCCTAAATTTCATTTACAAGGGAAATAGACTTAATTTTCCTAGTTTTGCGGAAAATAATTCTAGATTTAATCATTGCTTTACTAATAAAAAAATAAAGTTCGCCAGAACAAACAGTGTATTTTATTGTATGGATCTGTAATATGTATCTTTGATTAATTTAAAATCATAAAAAAGATGAACATTTTTGACACCAATAAAAAACAAAAGATTGTATTTTTTTACAAACCTTATTGGTGGTTAAAAATTTCTCGCTCATCAGCAATAATGACTACAAATAGAAATAATTCTTTGATTACGCATCAAAAATTATCTGAAACTTCTCGGCTCATCCAGTGCATGTTTTTTATATTTTTTGGACCAAAGGTAAGAGGTTTTTGGATCTTCATGTGCAACCTTCCACTGAAAATTGAAACCAAGACTTTCACCGTTGTTAAAAACCATAGTCCGGAGAAATCACTTTTTTCCACAGCAATCTCCATCTGACGTCTTCTTGGGGTATTCAATAGTTGGTGGTATTTACAGGTATGTACCGGTAGTAGGAAACCGGCTGCAATATATTTGTTACTGGGCTTTCACTCGTATTCAAATTTGAATCAACCGCATACCGCACACAAGCATTTGACATTTGACTGTATTTTTTATTTAGAATGTATTTTCGCACTCAAAAGTTTTAACATATTTTAACGGGCAGTGTACCTTTTGACTCTCATTCTAAATGCATTAGAATCTGCAATTATCATTGGAGCCCGAACGG